>JALMQS010000070.1:10797520-11052877 GCA_024734495.1 Forficula auricularia
CAAGAATTTTCATATATTGACCCCCCCCCCTTTTTGGGGTGGTTTTTTGGGGGAATTTTTTTAAACAAAAGTTGTCAGAAATCACATCCCCTACAACTTTGTTTATCATAAAATTTGCCGTAGTGTTAATAGTTTAGGAGTTATTTGATGATTTTCATTCGTGCGCCTCCCCAAACCCCCTTTTGGGGTCAAAATATCAAAACGTTATATAGCTAAAAACGTAAGTTAGAAGACATCTGATGTAAATATGAAATTTCATAATAATCCCTTCAGCCGTTTTTACGTGAATCGTGAGCAACTTTTCGGAAACGACGGAAACAGTACAGAACAGGCAGGCATTTTGTTGAGGGTCTTTTCGTTCATAACTTTGCTTAAAACGTTGCAATCAAAATTTGGCGTGATTTGGAGCAATGTACAGACAAAACCTTAATTTATATATATATAGATGACCAATTCTTGTATATATATATATATTTATGTTAAAAATTATAACGGCAAATAGTATTTCTCCAGAAATAGAAAAACTTGTGGCACAGAAAAGAAATCAAGTATCAGGCAAGAATCAGTAAATTAATATTGTAGTAATATGTATTGTTTGTTTATATTTTATAATTATGCCTTATTTGTTCTCTATACTTTGTTAATATATTAAAATTTAATACGTTACATGTTTTTATTTTGTATTGTTATTATTATTAATTCTATTATATTTAAAAACGTAACTAGATTTCTACGAACACTAAAAGTTTCTTTGCGGCCCTCTTAAACTTCACACTTTTTATTCTGGCACAAGTCACGCATTGAGTTTGCCACCTATGCTGTATAGTGTGGCTAAAAACCAAACCAACTAAATAAAAGTATCATTGTTTGTTTTTGGTGGGCGACACCAGGCGCCTCGGTTAGCCTCTGCTTGGCGCCTGCTGGCCGCGGCCATTCTGTTGACCAGCCTGCGGATGCTGATCGGCGGATGTCGCACGCCGACCTTCTCCTCGGCGGATAACCCTGCTGCCCGGCATCCCTCGCAGCTGACCCGCGCCCTCACCTTCATGCACCTGCCCGTGGTGAACATGTGGCTGCTGCTGATGCCTCACCAGCTCAGCTTCGACTGGTCCATGGACTCGGTGCCCCTGGTCCATCACCTGGACGATTTTCGCAATCTCGGCTCGCTCCTTCTCTATGGAGCTCTTATCGGCGCCACCGTCTACCACTGCTTCCTGTCGGGACCCGGCCTCCACCAGATCAGGCATTCAAGGCAAGCGATCCACCTAAATTATTTTTCACCTTTTTATAGTAACTAACAAAAACCTCATTTAAGGTAGTTCTTTCACAAATGCAAAAATTCAAGAAGTCTTCGAAACTTGGTATATAAGTCATTAAAAGCATAATACACAACACTGCTAAAATTTGAAGACGATTTACCACACCAAACATGAAATAATTGCTATTAAAATTGAAATTTTTTACATAATTATCATGGTAGATTGGGAAAGGGTGGGAAAATGATCATTATTTTATTTTTTTTCATTGAAGGACTTTCACCATTTTGATGAAAAACTAATATTTGTTAGAATAATATATTCGAGTAACTTAAAAAAAATTGAAATTATTTACCAGGTAGTTTTGATAAAAAAAAAAACAAAAACATATTTCGGCGATTATTTTTAGTGGAGCGGATATAAGATCAATGGCTTGGAAACGATCCATTCATAAACAGGATATAGTAGTGTGAGAAGTACAGTCACGTTAAAAAAACATATCCTAAAATTTTAACACTGTCCATATTTATAGAGTGGTTACGAGACTAAAACTTTTTGTGTGGATTTTCGCGAAAGAACCTCCTTAAATGAAGGAAAATAAACTGATCTGGCCATCCACATGACTTTACTTATACACCTGAGTCCCCTCTTATATTTAATATTGAATTAAAACAATTTATAACTATTTACGAAAGAACCCCCCCCTCTCTTAATTGTGTATCCATTATCAATTAATAATATCTACTTTTAATTATGAGACTATTTTATTAAAAATATCATCTTTCTTCGATTTTTGTTTGAAAATATTTTTAACCACACCCAATCAAAAGCTTAAGTTGTTTATCATAAAAGAATTTAGTCTTTTTGATTTTAAGTCGATTCTTCCATGTTTTCAGTGGAGGTTGCCAGTAATAGACAAAACATCAAAAATGGAATGCAATAAGATTATTCCTCTAGTATTAGATAAGAATAGATTGTTATTTTTGATTTTAAGCCGATTCCTCCATGTCTTCTGCAATGGTTGCCAATAATAATCGAAACGT
The DNA here is from genome assembly GCA_024734495.1 of Forficula auricularia. Lineage (NCBI taxonomy): Eukaryota > Metazoa > Arthropoda > Insecta > Dermaptera > Forficulidae > Forficula > Forficula auricularia. The sequence goes on from JALMQS010000070.1 coordinate 10,799,820, forward strand.
CAAAAATTCAATGTAGAATTGTTATTCCTCATATATTAGATGAATCGCTATTTTTTATTTTAAGTCAACATGACGTGTAAATAGCAAGTGATATCTGATTAATAATAAAGGAGTAAACATATTATTATTTCAAATGAATTTGGATAAAGTTTAGCAACGATCCGTTGCAGTTTATTAATTATAAATATTGTTTTTCAGAGTCAATACCGTATGGATATTGAAATTTTTTTTGATCTTTTCTTAGCTGGGAGCCAGTTAGAATTAGAATCTCTTTGTGAATCAACAACTCTAAGCTACTCTCGGCAAAACAAAAACTTTTCAATTGTTTTACTGGAATTCAATATTAGAGCCAACTGGCAGAGCAAGCAATTCGCCTGCCTCACAGGCGTATCTAGTAATAAAAAATCAAAAAATAATTTTATAATTTAACCTATAGTGTTCACAAAATTTGGTCACACATATACACACATACACAGAGAAAGACGCAGGCATTTTAACAAAATAATTAATATGTATCTCTTAAAATATACATTGTTCGATGCTAACTAAACAAGACTTTGTTGTAAGCCGAAACAACACCTTTTTCATGGACAATTAATATATTCACCATACCTTGTATAGTATGGTAGTATTTCTATTTGAATTAATTCTATTTAAGAGTTTTAAAAATCATTTATCTAAATAAGTCAGTAGGAAATAGTTCAGCGTAATATTTCACCAAATTTTTTATATTAAAAAGAAAAATTATATTCACTTAGTTAGCTGTTGCAACGTTCACAAAGGGTAAAACCTTAGAATTCACTCTTTGTGCCCGATGGGATGGCCAATCAGATGACAGGCACTTCCATCTGATTAGCGATCCCACCGGGCACAAGGTGAATTTTAAGGTTTTACCCTTTGTGAACGTTTAAAAAGAGTTTACCAACCGACATACAACTGGCCCTTAGTAAGAAGAATATATGGTTAATTTGGAGCTAACTAGTTGCTGCGCTTATTTTACTTTTAAATAATAATCGCTTGTATTACTTCCACTTGTTGGCCAAAATTTTAATTCAAACTGATCGCTGAGAAAACATTTCCGCTCAGTAAAATTTTCGGGAAATGTTTCGTGTCTTGTGCGAGCTCTACTTTATCTTCCAATTTTGTTTCACTTTGAAACCAATCTCTGTTTTTGATTTGTTTCAGAATTGTACTTGCTGGCCTGGGCGTCTTGGTCCTGTCTTTTTTGCCGGCCACCAATCTGCTGGCCTATGTCGGGTTCGTCATCGCCGAGCGTGTCCTCTATTTCCCAAGCCTCGGTTTCTGCCTCCTCGTCGGCAGTGGATACGCACGTCTTCTTCGCCTTTCACGTCGCAAATGGCCGATACGTCTTATCATGTTTCTCGTTATTCTCATTTTTTGCTGGAAAACGATACGACGGAATGCCGACTGGGCAGATGAAGAGAACCTCTATCGGTCTGGACTCGCAGTTAACCCGGCAAAAGGTGAACTAGCGCCTTTACTTTTTCCTTTTATTTTTTTTTACTTTCATTGAAAAGAAAAATATTGATTGTTTTGTGTATATACTAGGTGTACAAGTATGAAATGGGGATTTCAGAAACAGATGACGTACCAATTCAGTGTGTAGCATAAAGATTTGGCATAGATGGCATATTGTTGGGCCATCAACAAGTGTCAAACGCGCATAAGTGATAAATTGAAAAAGTGTTTGCATAGTATTGTTTTGCTGTGTTCAATATGTCGAAATTTGTGCCTATAAAGAGCATTCTGGGGCAGCATTAATTTTTTTGTTTTCATTCGAGAGCTCCTGAATCATACCGAATACTTCGAGAAGCTTATGGTCCATCGCAAGATACATGTGAAAGATGGTTTCGGCGTTTCAAAAATGATGATTTTGATGTTGCAGTCAAGGAACATGGAAAAACCGCCAAAAAAGTAAGAAGATGCAGAATTTCAAGCATTGTTAGAAGAAAACGATTGAAACGGTTAATACCAACAACAATTGATCGATTTGAACAGTTCGCTGCTCAAAAAACGATCAGAATATCAACAAAAAAAATAAGGTCATTTTTCTCTATCATATACGGAAAAACCGGTTCTCGAGACGTTGCAGGTATTCAGCTGGGATGGTTCTACCCCATGCGGCTTACTCACCAGACTTTGCTCCTCCCGATTACCACTTGTTTGCATCGATGGGCCAGGGACTTGCTGAGCAGCGCTTTGGTTCGTACGAAGATGTGAACAAATGGCTCGATGAATGGTTCGCAGCAAAAGGGGAAGTTTTTTACTGGCGTGGTATTCACAAATTTCCCGAAAGAAAAATGTACAACAAGCGATGGAGCATACTTTGAATCTATCACTTTTCATCATTCTTCCGAATTTAACATGTTTTTTTAGAAAAAAAAATCGAGAAGCTTGCATAAAGGTTTGATTTTTTGCAAATAGGCTAATTTTTTAAAAGGTCTTCCACATGCATACAAGAAAATTCAATGTTTGTTTCTCTTTCTCTCTGTTTCAGCTTGTGGCAATTTAGGCAGTATTTTGAGCAGTAAAGGCCGTGTTCTCGAGGCGGAGCATTTCTATCGCAAGGCGCTTAAATATCGACCAAATATGGCAGATGTTCACTACAACTTGTACGTTTTATTATTACTAGTAAAATATTGTTCTTTTCCTGGTTACTAGAGAAAAAACCTTCTACATATTTACTTATCTAATTAAAAAAATGTATGTTTTAGGGGTGTTTTGATGCAGGCTCAAAACCGAATCGCTGAAGCAATGGATTGTTTTCAGAGTGCCATTGAATATCGACCATCTCTTGCAGGTAAGGAACAACATATATAGTATATTTCAATTTTAATGTTAGATTGTTATTAAAGAGTAATGAGATTATTAGAGCAAACTCTCACTTGGCTGAATTTCTAAGCGCGCCAGAAATAACTTGATATGGGCTTTTCCAGTCGGCTGCTATTCGAGAGGTACAATACTTATATACCAATCAAAATACCATGATAAACACGAGCTTATTTTATTGAAACAATATGTTTTTAGAAATGAATAAAAAGTATGAAACAAGACCGATAAGACGTAAAAAAGTAGAGGGTAATTTTGGATTTTATTGTGTTCCCACTTGAACGCTCCTTCTCTTACTCAGAGATGGGAATTCCTCCTCGTTTTTTGAAGTCGGTTAAAAATAAATTGGGGGATTCACCGCATCATCCATGAACCTCACGCCACTGAATCACTTCTGTAAAATAATACTCCTAACTAATAAATAAAATTGTATTATTTCCCGATTTTGTTTATTTCTAAAGCCAATCTTAAATTTTTCCATAGTTGTAGTATTTTCTTTTACATCCATTTTTTCTAATTATACGTATTCTTCAGGAAAAATCAGAATTGTCTGTATCCCCTGTGAATATAAAACAATAAGGCGGAAAAATCTGTTTTATCTAAACTCATGCGCATCATATTCAATAGATGGTTTTTGTTTGAGTCCTTTTCCAGCCCCTTTCTGTAGCTCTGCCCCCTCGCTTGATACTCTCAACAACCACTAAAGCAATGTACTGTATCTATCAAATTCAAGTATCTTGGCAGCAACAGGCTCAACAGCTCAACCATTTCATTTTCCACTTGAACTCTCGAAATCGTTCGAAATTGGGGCTTAATAAACCTCTTTAAAACAAACAAACAAACAACAACAACTTCTAATTTATAACAGGAATAGTAGGGAATTGATTAAATTAAAAACACAGAGTTTTTATTAAATTGGCCAGACGTTTCGTCAATTTATTTTGACTTCCGCAGTGGTTAATTTTATCATTCTTTGTCAAAAACAATTTCACTATAAGACAAAACATCATTAATATTTCTTTACCATATTCTTAGCTCACAATAATCAACTATTTTGGAAACAAGGGCGGATCCAGGGAGGGGGGGTCTAGGACGACTACTGAAATTTTTCTAATCTCATTGATAAATTTAATAAAATAAATACTTTGTATGATGGCTTGCTTGCTTAGCGTGAATGCAAGATTGTAGCTCATAAAATTAAAAATTAAAAATTCTCTCAATGACATGGGCGCGTAGCCCATAGAGTCTTACGCTTATAAAACAACACTTCGGCTCGAACCGACACTAGTCCCTGAACAAAATTCATAAAAATTACTTAGTGAGGTTTCAAAATTTTAACAGTCAGAAGCAGAGTCCTTGAAAGTTGTTGCAACTTGCCTTGCAGGCGATGCTAAGTAGTAAATTATCATAGTTATCATACTCATATTAGTGTTCAAATTTTGTTGTTAATGTTATTATGTACTTAAGAGAATTAAATAACTCTCTTTTGATTAAATTCTACATAGCCATGACCAGCCTCAGTTTCTCTTGAGACACCTGATGGCATACATACCTTATATGCAGGCTTACCATTCGTCTCTGTTTGACCGGGACTGTCCCGGTTTGAAAGCATGGTTCAGGTGTCCCAGTCAGTTTGTCATTTGTCCCGGTTATTTGGAAAAAATTATTAAGTGCCTCCTCGTAAAAGTTAATTGTGAACTAAATTTTAGTGGATTTCTCGACGCGATTAAAAATACAAAAAAAAAAAAAATAGAAGAAAAAATAAAAACTTTTTCAAGACTCGGTTCGCTTGCTAGTTAGAGCAGCAACAAGTAATTTCTTTTGTGTTTTGTACATTTTTGTCTGAATTTTAATCAAGTTCAATTAAATATTCTCTGAAGGAGACAATAAAAGAGTATGTCTTCTGCTGGAATTATAAATTTTATTTATTTATAACGAGACTATAGTTTCGTTATAAATAAATAAAATTTATAATTCCAGCAGAAGACATACTCTTTTATTGTCTCCTTCAATATATAAAAATTCTGCTACTCTCGGCAAAAACTTTCAATTTAAATATTTCTCTCTAACGAGTAGGTAGTGGATGCCACTTACAAGTCCAAACCTGTTTCGAGACATCTAAAGAAAGAGAGATAATTCTATCCGTGCCCTTTTTAGTTATTTTCATTCTAATGAAAGAATCGCTCACCCGTACATTAAATAATAAAAAAGTGAAAACTTTTTCAAGACTCGGCACACTAGAGCTGCCCTAGTAATTATTAATAAATTTAAATATAAATTGTTCATTTATGGATATACTATAACATCTTCTTAAAATCTCAATAGAATAATACAAAAAATAATATTTTCTGCCTTTTGAACCAGATATTCCAAAATCTAATCAGTACTATGTATTTGGATACAAACCAACTTTTTAACTTTACTGTTCTTGGGCTATCGTGGGTATCGGAATTCAGACACACAAAGAGAAAAAATCATAGTTTAAAAATATTTTTCTCCGCGTTTCAGACATCTTAAAGCACAATGAGCAAATATTTATTTTTACTTTACCATACAGGGTATGGTCAAGTATTGTAATCATGCATGAAAAAAGTGGGTTTTTTCCTTCTTTTTTTCGAAATAACTATTTTGATTAAAAAAATTGAGCGAAACCATGGCATTTCGCTCTACAAAAAAGCTCTAATAAGTGAACATCGAAAAATTATATTTTTCGAGATAATAATTGTTTTCTCAAAATGTCTGTTAGTCCGCCTGGTTGTCTGGTTGTATGGTTGTCTGTGCGTTATCAAATTTTTGTGGACGAGCTTGCTCAAAAACTAGTTTGAATATCAAAACCAAATTTCACACGTAGTTTTGGTCCAGTGAGATTAAGAGCTGATTAGATTTTTGTGCATATCGACCCAAAATTAAGAAGGGTGGAGGTGGGGGGGGGGGGGTTAAAAATTAAAAATATAGGCTCTTGTACCAAACTCAACCAAATTTTGTATACATAATCAGTGGGACCCCAGAAGTCTAAAAATGCAAAAACTAACCGCCCAAAGTGGGGGGGGGTCAAAAAATGAAAACATAGGCTCTTGTACCAAACTCAACCAAATTTTGTATACATAATCAGTGGGCCTCCAGGAGTCTAAAAATGCAAAAACTTATTCCCCCTACATGAATATAAATAATTTTATTAAATATTAAATTTAAGTGAGGGGCCAGGTTGTATGGTAAAGTCAAGTGGATGGCCACATCAGAACACGTCAGCTTATTTTTATTTCGAATAAACTCTCTAAATTTCCCAATCCAGATCAAAAAATGATTTTGAAAAATAATAAATAAATAATTATAATAGTTCTAAAAAGAAGAGGTTTTTTTAATGAAAATGATTAGAGAAGGAGTTGCAACAAAAAGTGCATCCCCTAAAGGCCGGGGCAATCCTTCGTGAAAAGAAGAATAAGAGGGGATTTTATGGGCTGAGTGGGGGTCGAAGGTATCTGTGGATACGGGTCTTAAACAGCCAACAATTTATAGCCACAGAAGCAACTTGATATTTAGGGCAGTGTAGCGATTTTGACAATTTAAAAAAAAATACCTATAACTCGAAAACTATGAGACTCTTATTAAAAAAAAATTATGTTTAGGACCGTCGTAAATTGTCCTAACCCCTGTTCACGGTTTATCGTTGTGATACGGGACATCTTGTATATGACAGAGGGGTTAATCTCACATCGTAACCAATTGCCATGCTATTATTGGCTCTCGGGTTCGATTCCTGAGGTGACAAAAACCCATCTGGCATATAATCCATTACATCTCGAATCTAATAGATGACAGCCTCTTGTGGTTTTTAACCGACTTCAAAAAAGGAGAAGGTTCTCAATTCGACTGATTTTTTTAATTAGTAGAGATTGTTGTGTTGGTGCAAGGTGAAACATCTTTAATAGAGATAAGAGTAAATAAATATTATATTTAATATTGATTTACTATGAGTTAAGGATACTAGGTCACTTATTTCACATTAAAATTAAAAATTAAAACATATTAAAAAAAAAATATAATAATTGACCTTTTAATATCTAAGAAAAAATTAATCCCAACCTAGAGACACAAGTCAATGAACTTACCAAGTTTCCTTTCATCTAAAACATACCTATGTCAACAAACGCCAACCTGATATTCTTTCTTAACAATAGCTTAAGAGAAAGTGTCCTTTTAAAATAATTTAAAAATTCTTTCCCTCTGTTCAATAAACACATATATAACCTGTTATTCAATAAGTTGAATTAGTTACTTTCTGTACTTCCTGAAGATGGGTTGATAGCCCGAAATATATATATTGAAAAAGAAAAAAAATTTATATCTTTTAATTTTTTAATTTTAATGTGAAATAAGTGACCTAGTATCCTTAACTCATAGTAAATCAATATTAAATATAATATTTATTTACTCTTATCTTGATTTTTTTTTCATTTGTGTCTATGTTACCTGATATCTTCGCCAATTGTGAACAGATTTTGATGATTTTTTTTGCATTGTGTTAGTGGGTTTTTTTCATCATAGGCCCCACGAGGAGCGCTTGATGAAAGTCATGAGTCAAAAAATAAAACAATAAATAAACAAATAAACAGAATAAAACAAACAAAACAAATAAATCAAACAAATAAACAAAACAAATATACAAAGCAATCCTGCCGAGTATATGTCAGAAATCAAGTCCAGGCATGATCGTCTTCTAAAAACTCGCCAATCCGATAGTATGCCTTTTTTAGTAGTGTGCGCTTAATGGAGGATTTAAATTTATTTAGAGCTAGACTTGCAATTTCCTCCGGAATTTTGTTGTAAAAGCGCACACCTTGACCCATGAATGAAGCGTTTACCTTTTGTAAACGAAACTTCGGGATGGCGAGTTTATTCTTAAATCTAGTATTGAATTCATGCCTGTCACTATTCTTTTGGAACTCAGTAATATTCTTCTGCACATATACTAAGCATTCGTAAATGTATTGGGATGCCACCGTCAGAATATTTATCTCCCTAAATTTTTCCCTAAGGGACATTTGCGGACCCAAATTATATATAGCTCTAATGGCTCTCTTTTGAATAATAAATATCCTGTCGATATCAGTTGCCTGTCCCCAAATTAAAATACCATAAGACATCACACTGTGGAAGTAGCTATGGTATACTAAGCGAGCCGTATCGACATTCGTCAGTTGCCTAATTTTTTTGACAGCGTAAGCCGCAGAAGCAAGCTTACCTGCCAGACCCCCAATATGAGGACCCCATTGTAACCTGGAGTCCAACGTCATGCCCAAAAACTCCGTATAATCCACATAATCAATGGATTCCCCACCCAAAGTCAGATCAGCATCGACCCGTCCCGCGTTCGACAATGAGAATCTAATGCACTTGGTCTTTCCTGTGTTAAGGAGCAAATTGTTAGCCGTGAACCAATCCATAATCAACGAGAGAGTAGTGTTCACTTCGTCAAAGCTATTTTGATTTCTGTCAACTTTAAAAATTATTGATGTATCATCCGCAAACAGTACTATCTCCTCCGATTTACCAATAACATATGGAAGGTCATTAATATAAACTAAAAACAGGAAAGGTCCCAATATGTTCATTGGGTTCAATCTAGTTTCTGATTGGTAAAATATAAATTTGATTGGTATTGGACCTTTTTTGTTATGTTTGTTCAGGCATATCATCTTTGTTTATGAACCGATTTTAATGATTCTTTCTGCGGATCAGTATAGCTCCAAGATAGTCAAGATATCTGACTATTTATTTATTTATTTATTTTATGTATGCTCTGCGATTTTTGCCACGTGGACCGATTTCAATGATTCTTTTTTTATTGGAAAGGGGGTACCTTAGGGGTGGTCCCATATTAATTTGGTCAAGTTCTGATGATAATTAGTAGAGATTGTGGTGTTGGTGCAAGGTGAAACATCTTTAATAAAGATAAGAGTAAATAAATATTATATTTAATATTCATTTACTATGAGTTAAGGATTCTTGGTCACTTGTTTCAAATTAAAATTAAAAAATTAAAAGATTTTTTTCAATATATATATATTTCGGGCTATCAACCCATCTTCAGGATGTACAGAAAATAACTGTATTAAATATAATATTTATTTACTCTTATCTTTAAGATCTGATGATATGATCAATGATGAAATAACGTAAATCTCCAATTCTTATTAGCAAATAATCAAAATTATAATAAATAAAATCTTTTGTAAAAAAAATCTTAAAACATTCATTAAAAACCCGCTAACGTTTCGAGATAATTTCTCTATTTATGAATTGAATTTTATTATCAATTTCTGATTCATTCGCCCGACGCCTTCTCTTACGAGATGCATGCAAATTATTATATTAACTCACTATTAATAACATCACTAAAAAGAGAAAAATAATAATAATTTTTAGAAAAAAAAAATCAAACCGACTTCAAAAAAACTAAATGTAACAAATAAAATAATAAGAACTCAAAAATCAAATAAAATGGACTAAAAGGTATAAAATAATTATCTAATTTAGTTACAACTAATCGACGAAATATTAACATGAAATCACTTTTTGAAGTCGGTGTCAAACAAACTATATAATCGAGCCTACCCGCCAAACGTAATAAGTAAGATCCATAGAGTTCGATTCATAAAATGTATATGTTTGGCACCGACTTCAAAAAGTGATTTCATGTAATAATTTCAGCGTATAGTTGTAACTAAATTAGATAATTATTTCATACCTTTTAGTGTATTTTATTTGAGTTTTGAGCTATTATTATTTTACGAGCTTTTCGTGCGTGCCTTCGGCACGCCCTCGAAGCTCGGCCCTCCAGGCTGGTGCCCTGGCGGGCAGCGTCTCGGTCCAAAAATTTTATTCCTCTTAAAAAACCACACTCCAAATGTATACCCGTAAACTACCGAAAATACATCGTCTCTTAAAAGTTTCGCATCTTTAATTTTTGAGTGGCGAAGGTGGAGGAACAATTATCAATATATTTAATGTTTCTTAATTTAAAAAGAATTGGAGTCTTTCATTTCAAAATTCGAATATATATATTTCAAATTTGCCTGGTTAATGAAAATCGATTGGAGCCATCAGTTTAAAATCAGAGCTGAGGATTATATTTCAAATTTGCCTCGTTAATTAATATATATTTAATGTTTCTTAATTTAAAATCTATTGGTGTTTTTTCATTTTCATTCGAGTTCAAATGAATACAATATTATCTAGACACAAAGTCTAAATCAAAAATATATAGTTTTAGTAAAAGAAATCAAGATAAAAATATTAATGTGACATTGGTCTAGTGGTTAGAGCTGATGACCATAGTTCAAGAGTTCGTCGGTTCGATTCTAGGCAAGAGGGTAATTTTTTTAGAGAAATTTCTCTAAGCGTTGTTACAAATTAATCTAGATGAATATATATATATAGTATTTGTTGCATTTAGTTTTTTTGAAGTCAGTTTTATTTTTTTTTCTAAAAATTATTTTTCTCTATTTAATTTTTATTTTTTTATTTTTGTTCTGTGTTTGCTAGTTGCCCATTTGAACTTGGGCCTGTTGCTGGCCCGCTCGGGGCGCCCCCGCATCGCAGCCACCCTTCTTCGTCGTTGTGCTGACCTCGAGGACACCACCCTGAAGGATCCTTTGGCCCACTCCTTTGCACGCGCCTCATGTCTTACGGAACTTGGTCGCCTGGTACTCCATTCCGATAACAATCCGCACTCGGCTCTCAAATATCTCAACAGGGCTGAAGGGATACAGCCGGCCGGATTCCAATCGCAAATCTTTCAACCTGTCGTATGTGTTCAAATCAATATTATTAAATCCATTCTAATTATTTCGTATTTATTTTTGAGGAAATCAATTTTTGTCTAATAGTCACATACCTACCATATAGGATATAGGTAATTGTTGTTTTATTTCCATTACCCAACAAATATGGTAGAATCTCTGCAAGTTATTATAGTCAATAACTTACGTTTAACGTGATGATATTTAATACAAGCTTAAAATTTATCTAGTTGTTCTTATTTAATACTACAAACAATTTAGACCAAGTTATAAATTTAATATCAAAGAACGTAACAAATTTTCTTTTAAATCAATTCAAGATCGTTGTTCATCCCTATAGCTATGATTTAAGCAACTGCTATGGAACTTGGTACCCGTTTAGATCTCGGTTTTTCATAAATTTCACCCCTTCATTTTGGGCCCCGAAAAAGGGAAAGTTTCGGTTTTTCAATTTCTTCCTTTATTAATGTTCCAAGCTTTACCAGTATGCAAAATTTCAGCATTCTAGGTTGATTGTATTTTCACTATATGCTAATTAAGCTTATAATAAATTTCACCTCTTCATTTTAGGTTCTGAAAAAGGGAAAGTTTCACTTTTTCGATTTTTTCCTTTAATTGTAGCCCAAACTCTACCAGTATGCCAAATTTCACCATTCTAGGATCAGCGGAAGTACTTTAGGTTTTTGATATGTGAATGAGTCAGTCAGTCAGTCAGTGAGTGTTAAAAATGGCACTTTTCAGACCTTAATAACTCAAGAACTATAATTGGTTTATTTATGAAATTTTGGATTCTAGGTGTTCCAGGGGGCCTTATTAGACATCCAAAATTTCAAAAGTGTAGGTCTAATAGTTTTTGAGTTATGGGAGGGGGGGGGGTCGAAAGTAGCTCGAAATAATAGCGAAATAATAAAATAATAAATAATAAATAATAATAAAAATAAAAAAATTAAAAATAAATAATAATAAAAAAATAATAAAAAAATAATAAAATAAAATAATAAAATAAATAATAAAATAATAATAATAATAATAAAATATAATAATAATAATAAAAATAATAATAAAATAATAAAATAATAAATAATAAAAATAATAAAATAATAGAAATAATAAAAAAATAGCCTATGGCTCGCCCGATTTTCCGAACTGCCGGGTGTCTAGATTACTAGATTAGTAGGAATGGAAATCTTGTATTCGTGAAAAAATTCGAAGTAGGAATTTTTAAAAATCACTGGTTGTGTTTTTATCTGGGGCTAGAATTGACTAATTAACCTCAACAGATTTAGTAAAAGGGACAATAAAGTAAAGAAGTTGTTACATGCTTCGTTCGTTAATCCCTTTAAAATCTGAAGAAAGAGAGAAGTTCTTCTGAATTGTTATTTTTTAAGAGAAAGAAAATAATGTTTCAATAAAAAAACAACAATATTGTATTCAGAATTTGTATTTTTCGTTATCCATGGTCTCAGTCAATTCTGCATTAAATTCTACTCATAATTATAGCTAAAGAAGAATATGTGATTATATCAAATACAATCTAAATATAAACTTTTGAGATTGGTTTGGAATTGAGCACTTGTAGTGTTGGCAAGAACTTCAGTCCGGATAAGTAATCTTGGATTGTCCTGGTGTCTATTAAATATTTTCTTTATTTTCTAAATGGGAACCCCAAAAAGCTGCCCACAGTGATTATTCTTAAACCAAAGTGAAAATTACATTTAAGTTTAAGTTTATTTATTTTTTTCCCCACAGAGCTTGTATAATATAATGGGTGAGGCCCATCAGAAGATGGGCGACTTTGCTACAGCTGAAACGTGGTTTCGGAAAGCGATCGAGCTACGACCCGATCACGTGCCTTCGTATCTAGCCTATGGCAAAATGTTGGCCCTAAATGTAAGTACTAAACAGGCAACCATGTAATTTTTATATTTATTATTTATTTATATATATACATAATATAATATATACCTACCTACCAATGGCGTGCGGTCCGTGGATAATGTAGATGCCGCGCATCCCTAAAATTTCAAACATTTAGAGTATTTTCATAAATATCTACGTCAAAATTTCAGGAGGATCTTTAAATTTTTGAATTATTATCTGTTAATTCAAATATTTCTATAAAAAACATTTTTTGTTTTGAGAAGTATATTATTGGTTCTAGAAATGATATAAAATTGTTGCATTGTTTCAAGGGGCAATTAAAATGAATTATTTTTCCGAAAAGGGTGTGGATAGAAGGTTTGAAGTACCTGCCTGGTATATCTTCCAGTTCAAGCATGTCAAAGACAAGTTCAGACGGGTTTAAATCAATTAAAATTGTTCTCGTTGACGAACTATTAAAATACTAAACTAATCCATTTCTAAGAACTCTCAATATATAAGATCGGAAATAACTAAGAGGGCTATAGACAAGTCATAGCTTGCATATAGCAATAGAATTAGGAGAAATTTAACATTTTCTTCTAGGACAGGCTGATTCATTGTGGAAGATGGTCGATTTCCATCTCAGGAACTGTACGGAGTTTAAGTCACAAGATTTAATTTCTGACTCCTATTCTCACTCACACAAAGTAGTACCGTTTGAAGCGAAGGTCCTAAAATATATTTTTTAAAAATCTAATGTTAAATTTGGAAAATACCGAAAATGATGCCGTATTCGATGAAATTTGCAAAAAAAAAAAAAAAGCGAAATAAAATTTCAAAAAATGAAAGATACTTTTCTGGACAAAAATCACCAACCGCCACTGATACCTACATATAAGACTAGCTGCGAGGCCTGCCTTCGAGAATGTAAACGAATAATTAATTTTATAATATACGTATTAAAAATAGAAAAAAATCTCCATTTTGAAGTTTTCAGATTTTTTCCTTTACTTTGGTATAATCTAACAGATAGCATAATTTCAAATAGCTATTAGGAGTATGAAATCTTTTCCGCACATTTTTTAAATTTTCTTTTATATAAATAAAATTGTAGATTGAGCAAATATCATTACGTATCTCAAATTTATAGATATACTTAAAAAAATAATTTTTAGAAAAAAACCGACTTCAATTGTTTTTTTTTATAAAAGATTTTATTTATTATAATTTCGATTATTTGCTCATAAGAATTGGAGTTTTGCGTTATTTTGTCATTGATCATATCATCAGAACTTGACCAAATTAATATGGGATTACCCTTAAGGTATCCCCTTTCCAATAAAAAAAGTATAATCGAAATCGGTCCATAAACAAAGAAGTTATCCGTGAACATACATAACAAAAAAGGTTCAATACCAATAAAAAAAAACGAGACCAATCGGGTACTAGACTGAACCCAATGCAAAAAATCATCCAAATCGGTCCACATGGTAAAGAGAAATAAATGAACAAACATAAAAAACAAACATTTCGTTGAATTGATAACCTCCTCCTTTTTTTCAAAGTCGGTTAAAAAATAAAAATAAATTGGTTGACACCCCATTAATCTCCCAAACCCTATTTGCTCTTTGATATCCAAACCATTCAGCCTTTTTTCCCTCAGCTTTGACTATCTCTTCGTTTATTTATTTATTTATTAAACTGTGTGTGTGTGTGTGTGTGTTGAAGCGTTCCCGTTCCGCTGAGGCCGAGCAATGGTTTCGTCGAGCAGAGGCGATTCGTCCACCAGTTCCGAATGCCCTTCGGAATTATGGTGAGTGGGAACCCCCTATATGGGGCGGTATATTTCTCCAAATTGCCCTCCTAATTGTTCTAAACGGTTGCTTGCTCGCCCTGCTGGTTGAAAAGCCTGCATTAAGCCCGTCACTTAATACACCATCACGCGTTTGTTTGTGCAAATACACCGTTCTGATTTTAGTTAGAGAGTCCTCTTTGCATATAAATAGATAGAGTGCTCGCTCCCCCGTGGATGGAACGTTTAAGGGTGGCCATTTTGACACCCTCCGGTAGTCAGCAAGCAGAAAATAAAAAACAAATGGAGGAATTATTTTGAAATATTTTTATTACCTTTAACGTTATCATCAATTTTCATCCTTCACTCGAGCTAAAAATAGAGAGAGAAAAATATTTTAATCGTCTATAATTCTTCCGTTTTATCGTCTTATAAAAGAAAAAAATTTGAGAACAGAGATAGAGAGAGAAAAGATTTTCTTCTTATAAATCGCATTCTCTTGCTAACAAAAAAACAAAGCAAAAAAAAAATCGAAAACGGATAAGTGAGAGTCGAGCTCGCACACCGAGTCTAAAATATACCGGGTGAGTTTTTTATCTTGAGACAGTATTATAACTCAAAAACAGTGCATTATATGGAAAAAAGTTTCAAATAAAAATTTATTTATATCAAAGGGGAAACTAAACTACGCTATTGTTTTTCCACCTAGAACAAGTATTCAAGGGTATTTCAAGGTCAAGTTCTGTTTTTTAAATAGAAACCTATATGTTTGTGTACATATTCTGAATCTACAAAAAAAACTGAACAACTTTCATTAGAACTATTTTTACTTTATCCAATGCAAAGCATGGGTAAAGTATTGTAATCGCTCTCGGGGCAAGCGTGGCTTCAAAGGGTCCTCAGGTAAAGACTACGGAACCCATGGACTCAATTAAAGTCACAAATTGTAGTATTCAATTAGGTTGAATTTTAGCACGTGACGGTTTTGCCAAAAATTACATGGGGTCTCGTCGAGAGGCCAAAAAGTGCGATTTTTTCATTTAGTGCGTGCGGATGGATGGATGTATGTATGTTATCGTTTTTTTGGCCCACGATTTTTTCCACACCGTTGCACCGATTGAAATGAAATTAAAAAACTAGCATTCTTTTAACAAAATGAAGCGCTGATTAGTTTTTGGTACATATCGGTTTACAAACATTAGTACTTTATTTCAGTACTTTTTTAGTTTTTTCTAAATATCTTGAAAATGACTTAACCAATTTTGATGAAATTTAATATCCTAATTAAGTACCTTGGGGACCACAAAAAAGGTTAAATAAAGTTTTTAGTAAAATTATATTTTAAAGTACTTTACTCTAGAACATATTAATATTTCAAATGAATTTGGATAAAGTTTAGCAACGATCCGTTGCAGTTTATTTTATATGACATCAAATAAAAAAAATATTAAATTAATTAGATCTCAAAAAAACAATCCTAATAATTATTTTTAACAATTATTCAACTTAATTATCAAATAATAATGATCAAAAAATTAATGATTAAATAAATAATTATTAAATCAAAAAGTCACAACAATGAAAATAAGTTTTTGTAATGATCTTCAAACTTCATTATACACAGATTTAAAAGATTATTTTCTACTTAAATAAATCTAGTTAAAATTCTTGAACTTAAAAAAGTTTATTTCTCGTGTCAATTCAGTAGATAGTTATATTGTATTATTATAATAATAATGGATGATTTTTTTGTTGAAGAAATAATTGAAATGGTCTTAATTTATGGTGAAGTGGAAGAAGTGTTATGGGGTCCGCTATCGAAATGGATGTAGATCGTTTTTCTGACAGGGATACACCTTCAGGAGCTTCATTTTATCATGTTGTAAATCTGTTTAAAAAACAAAAGAAATTGGATCTAGAATTCATCCAGGAGACTTGCGATACAATCTGGATGTCTCCGAACAGTGTCGCAAAATTATTAATTATTATTAAATTATTTATTTAATAATTAAATATTTAATCATTATTATTTGATAATTAAGTTGAATGATTGTTAAAAATAATTATTAGAATATTTTTTTGAGATCTAATTGATTTAATATTTTTTCTATTTGATGTCATGTAAAAAAATAGTTCTAATAAAAGCTGTTCAATTTTTTTTGTAGATTCAGAATATGTACAGAAACATATATGTTTTTATTTAAAAAACAGAAGTTGACCTCGAAATACCCTTGAAAGCTTGTTCTAGGTCAACAAACAATAGCGTAGTTTAGTTTCCCCCTTGATATAAATAAACTTTTATTATAAACTTTTTCTATATAATGCACTGTTTTTGAGTTATAAAGGCTGTCTCAAGATAAAAAACTCACCCGGTATATATGTATATATATCAGTGAGTGGGGTCCATTAAATCCAAATTAAATCGTGAGTGCAACTTCTTATAGCGTTTTTATTTATTTATTTCAAAAATTTTAAATTAAAATTTCGAAACAATAATAGTAGGTAAAAAAAGCTAACTATCTATATCAGGGCTGTCCAACCCGTGGCCCGCGGGCCGCATGCGGCCCAACACTGCAATGAGTGTGGCCCAAAAAAATCATAAACTTCCTTAAAACATTGAGATTTATTTATTCCCTTTTTCGAAATATAAATGTACATTTGTACAATAAGTGGAGTTTTTCAAAATTAAAATTCACTAAAAGCAAAATTATAAGCTCAAATATATAAGATAAAAAAAAAAAAAAAAAAAAAATATAATAATAATGAAGTTTCGAATATTTAAAAATTCTTCTTCTTCTCATATTTTCATTTTCTAAAATATTTATTATTTCAGTAATTTATATGCTACGACACTAACCAAGTCTATAGTTATATCATTCTAGTACAAGGAGACAAGGAATTGGGCTTTACTAGAACAATCACAATTAATTGATCATTTCTCTCCGGTACTAAAACTTGTCAGGACTTGTCCTTTAGATCTTTGCACGTTCTTACATCTCAATAGATAATGGATAGTCAGGGATTATTAAATCCGTGACCATTTAAAAAATAAATTATCATACATCATATCCTTTTCTAATCCCATTCGATTTGAACCAGTCCAATCCGTGGCCCAATATATAAAGTCATAGATTTATATGTAGATACTGGAAAACACACAACAATTTCGCTTGATAATTTTTTTCTCTAAAATAAGAAATCTGAAAATCTACTGTGAAGTTTTCGAAAGATAAAAGTGCTAATTTTAAATTTTGAATTTGGAACGAAATTCCAAGATTTCCGAAAAAATAATTATCATTTTGTTCTATTTTCATCACCATTTTCATTAAAAATAAATTTTCTACTTGCAAACTTTCTGATTGAATGTTCTAGAACAACAATTAGATACCCATCTGAAAGAAAAATTGTCTCTTTATTAGAATTTTATATTAATTATCTAGCCAGGAAAAATTATAAACAAATACTAATACATAATATCACTTTCTGTAAGTATGGAGGTATATCTACTCTTATTAAACCAGCAAAAATTGTTTGTATATATATTTGTTTGTATATATATATATATTTGTATCTTGGTTCTATTTTGAAAACGACTCTACCGATTTTGATTAAACAAATTCTATTAACAAGTTTTGAGGATGAGAAAGCGATCTGGCTAGGTCTGGACCTCGACAAATTTAATCTTAATTGATCTTTTCTTAATTAAAGTAATTATTGATAGATGAAAATCTCAATAAAAAAAGTTTGTTTACATTTTTTTCAATTATCTTTTATTTTTAATTGGTTTTTTAATTTTAAAACCCACTAATGGGTTATAGCAAATATTAATATATTATATTAAAATTAGGAATTTTTTGTTTGTTTTTAATTAACAGGTGTCTAAATCATAACATTACAGGTGTGTTTACAAATAAAGTGGTTGAAATGGCTTTTTTTATATAACTTGGAAAGAAATCTTATTTAATTTTATGTTTTTATTTCAGATCCTATACGATTATTTTTATTTATTATTATTTTCCTATTTATTTTTTTATAATGTTTATCAATATGAACGAATGTGGGCAAATTGGTGTACGAGTAAACAAATATACACGTAATATGTAGACCACTAGAAAGCTAGAAATGCAAAAACTGGGTGCGGGGTGGGGTGGATGTGGGAGGTGCCGGAGGTGGGGTGCAGTTGTGGGGGATCCGGGGGTGGGAGGCGCGGCTGGGGTGGGTTGGGGCGGAGTGAGGATGCAGTGGTGGGGGCGAGGTATGTGGTTTCGCGAGGGAGGGGAGGGGGTTACCGTGCATCGCTCGGTGGCTCCAGGTACTATTTAGATAAACGAGAAGCATTTTTAAGTATAAAATTTACGAAAAGTAAAATTAGAAGCTCACTATGAGCTAAAAAAATAATAAAATTCTTATTTCTACATTATTAAACATCTTTTTTGAATAAAAAATATCAATAAAATTAAAAATATTTTATCCGCGGCCCGAAACATTTGTTTTTTTCTTCAAATGTGGCCCATGTAAGCCAAAGTCAGTTGGACACCCCTGAATTAGACGTTTTGAATGGTTAGTATTTTTATTTGAACAATAGAAAATAATCGAATTTAAAAATCTTTCTTTTGATTTCAGGTGATTTTTTGATGAAACATCGTCGATTCAACGAGGCAGCTGCAAAATTCGCCCGTGCCCATCAATTGGAGGCGTATGGACTTGCAGAAACGTCAGTGGAAGATATTCTCGATCATGGCATCAAGACACGCTCCTGTTGGATGTACAATCAGCCGAAACCAAAGGTAACAACAACCAACTACCTGCATGCTTCATTTAGGTTAGGCGTGACGACCGGGCCAAGAGAGCAACCACGGATGCAGACCACCTTTTCCTAAACTTTTTCGAACGTGGACCAGTATTATTTTATAAAAATTTTACGCACCCCTCTTTTATGTTAAAAATATATAGACCGAGATCTACTGACCATTCTGGAAGCTGATTTCAAAATCCAAATAACACGTAGTGTGATCAGCACACACCCCGATAGCCAAATTCTTACTCGGCAAATCGAGTCGTTTTTAGGGGTAATCGATCCCTGAAGATGTCAAAAAATACCTTATGAAGATAAGAGTAAATTAATATTATATTTAATATTGATTTTTTTGAATTTTATTTCTTTTAATTTTTTAATTTTAATGTGAAATAAGTGACCTAGTATTCTTAACTCATAGTAAATCAATATTAGATATAATATTTATTTACTCTTATCTTTATTAAAGATGTTTCACCTTGCACCAACACCACAATCTCTACTAATTATAAATACCTTATGATTATAACTCCTAAACTATCTACTCTAAGGCAAATTCCATTAGAAGCAAAATTGTAGAGGATGTAATTTTTGACATTTTTGTTTAAAAAAAATTTTGAAATAACCACCCAAAATGGGGGGGGGGGGGTAACGTCAAAAATGAAAATTCTACCCCTTTCGACCAAACTCAACTAAATTTCGTATACATGGGGGGAGGGTAAAAAATGAAGGGCCTAGATTTTCATTTTTGACCCCACCCCCCATTATGGGTGGTTATTTTTCAAATTTTTTAAACAAAAATGTCAAAAATTACATCCTTTGCAATTTTGCTTCTAATGAAATTTGCCGTAGACTAAACAGTTTAGGAGTTATTTTTTGACATCTTCAGGGGTCGATTACCCCTAAAAACCACTTGATTTGATAAGTAAGAATTTGACTTTCGGAGTGTGTGCTGATCACACTTCAGTATGGGATATGTTATTTGGATTTTGAAATCAGCTTCCAAAATGGTCAGTAGATCTTAGACTAATATCACTTAAATTTTTGACACATTTGTTAATAAAAAATCAGTTTATTTATTTTAAAAATAGACTTTATTTAATTGAATGAATTGAGAATGATGTTCGATGAGCAAATTTCGTAAAATTATACCAAAAAAGTTTTTTTTTTTGTATTTTTTTTTGAGGATGGGCATTTTTTACTGTCCATCGGTACTGGGCCTCGAACCAAGTTTGGTTAACGCTGTAGTGGATTCCTCCGCAACCAGGCAATTGAAAGCGAATGGATCACGAATATAGAGTAGTAAAATAGTAAGAAAATATACTTGACTTCAACTAGCTCCTAGGAGGAATTAAACTCAAAAGACTTGTCTCTAAATCGATAACATAATTGGCGTAAATCACAGGCACTTGTTAACGTGTAAGTAAATATTATATATTATTCTTATGGGAAAATAGATTTCATTTTTCAGTTAAATTTCTGCCAAGTTATCTCAGTAGAGGCCGAAATATGGCATACATTCACATGTAGTTATTAATTCTATTAAACTCCAAGAGATGTCACACCTATCGTGATTTTCCCCCATACCAACAATATAATATAAATCTTATGTATGGGTTCCCGTCGGTGTGCGAGCCCAATTCGCACTTGTCATTTTTTTTTACTTTATCCATGCGAAGCATATAAAGTATTGTAATTGGTCGCAACTTCAAAGAGTCGTCAGACAAAGACTACGGAAAAGATAGTCTCAACCAAAGTCACAAATTGTTATAATGATTCAGGTTGGTTTTTGGAACCTGGCGCTGGCAGCACTAATTAAAATCCTCAAAGTGTAATCTGAATTTGAACTTGATTTATAACATTGGTGCGCCTGTATTTAGGCAACCTAGTGCGCAAAGAAGAATGAAAGCTGCGTAAGAGCTAGGCGAGTCCGTCGTTGATCGGAATACTCAGAGCTTATGGGGTTGTATTTAAATTACGTAACTCACATGGATCGACTTTTTAACCCCTATATAACAGATCGTAACAAAATATTACCCCCCAACCCTCTATATTGTACATACTTTTTTTATTCTTAGGAATTTTAGAATATCATGTTTAAATTCCTTTCATAAATAATTATTGATCTATATAGTAGGAATTGGGACTGGTGGTGATAAGAAAATCGATCGAAGCGCACGAGGCGTCAAAAAAGTAAATAATCCCGAAATATTCAACAACATTAATAGAGAATTATTTTTAAAAATGAGTCGTACTTCGTGTTGTGTAGGTAACTGCAAAATAATGGTCTAAATAGCAAGTGTAAATTTTATATCTTTCCAAAAGCGAAAATTTCGGAGTTCTGATTCTTTAACTTGATTTACCGATACATTTGTTGTACTACACTTGCGTACAGAATACACACAATCAGAGGCGTAGCAACGGGGGGGGGGGTTGTCATCCTATTGTTATCACTGGTCATTTTTATTTAAACTAAGAAATATTTGTTCATTTATAGTATGTATGATTTAATCATCATTCGACTAATGTCAATTGTAATAATTTTAAGCCCTTATTTGCAAGCTTGACACTGCATGAACGTGTAGCAGGGTAGCGTTTTTACTGAAATTCACTGCTCTATTACTCTAAATGTAGTTGAGTATCGGTCATAATTTTTTTGTGAGATATTCCTATTTGTATAAAGAACATTTTGTAAAATTTTCAATTTTTTTCATTAACTCCCTTTTCAGATATTGACCTGTGAAAATTGACATTTAAAGGGTTTTGGTCATTTTTGAAAAGCTCTAGAAAAAAAAACGAGTGCATTCCCAGAACTACAACTTATACTGCAGGAAGTTATATAAGTATACAACACAGAAATAACTTATTATTAGTGAGTCTCTTTTTCTTCATAAAAATTTATGGATTTAAAAAGTAACGATTTATACATTTTTTCCGAGTTTTTTCAGGAATAGTTTGACTGATTCTCTTTCATGATAGAAAAATTAAAATAATGCATACCTGAAGTTCATTTCATGGTGAATACACTGGTTTTTGAATTATTCTGCTATCTTTAAAAATAGCTTGGCAATTAAACTTTCCGCAAACCACGTTTTTCATTAAAATATGCCCAACCAACATTTTAAAAAGACTGCCAAAAAAAAACTATGACATATAAATTTTTTCAAATACGGTTTTGTGACTGTCTACCTATAGGGAACTCATGATAAAAAAATCAGGTAAATATAAAATCATGAGCAACAAATTTTATTTATATTGGGCGATTTGAAATGGATTGACCCATAATCATTATGCTCATTTAGATAATCATTAACCAAATTGAAACAAAAATTCCTGTATTTCTTGCTCATTTTCCCTTTAATATATTCACCCCTAACTTTGTCCTTCTCAACCCCGGTTTCTGGCCATAAATTATTTTATTAAATAAATATATATTATATTCTATTATTTATTATCTATTCCAGGAGAATATATTTCTCCTATCATCACACATAAATATGTCAGGCTACTTTACGTTTGATTTATACTCTCATTCACATTTCATAAATCATACGTAGATATCTTCCGTAGACAGAGAGTGCATGCACTCTTTATCAAACTCTATGGAGTAATTATTCCGGGGAAAAAATATGTATATATATATAATAAAATAATATTTCCTTATTTTTTAGTTTCATTTATTTAAATAAATAATATCTTCAATATGTCTTTTATTTTGCTTTTACTTGGTATGTCGGCTGATCTATTGAATTAACTTACATAGGGTCTGGTGAATTATTGTAATCATGCGTGAAAAGTGTTTTTTTTTGTTTTTTGCTTCAATGTGTGAAATATCACAAAAACAGCTAAATCTATTTTGATAAAAAATAAGTTGACGTGTTCTGATGTGTCCATCCACTTGACTTTACCTTACAACCTGGCCCCTAACTTATATTTAATATTTAATAAAATTATTTATAATCATGTAGGGGGGTTAGTTTTTGCATTTTTAGATTACTGTGTGCCACTGATTATGTATACAAAATTTGGTTGAGTTTGGAACAAGAGCCTATATTTTCATTTTTTGACCCCCCCCCCCTCATCCCTCATCCCACCACCCCCACCAATTTTGGGCGGTTAGTTTTTGCAATTTTAGACTTCTGGCGTCGCACTGATTATGTATACGAAATTTGGTTGAGTTTTCTCAAATAACCTAGATTTTTAATTTTTAACCCCTCCTCCACCCTCCTTAATTTTTGGCCGATATGCACCAAAATCTAATCAGCTCTTAATCTCAATGAACCAAAACTACCTGTGAAATTTGGTTTCGATATTCACACTAGTTTTTGAGCTAGCTCGTCCACAAAAATTTGGTAACTCACAGACTAACTACCTAACTGTCATTTTGACAAAACAATTATTATCTCAAAAAATATAATTTTTTCGATGTTCACTTATTAGAGCTTTTTTGTAGAGCGAAATGCCATGGTTTCGCTCAATTTTTTTAATCAAAATAGTTTCAGTCGTTTTTGAGATATTTCGAAAAAAAGAGGGAAAAAAACCCACTTTTTTCATGCACGATTACAATACTTGGCCATACCCTGTATGGTAAAGTAAAAATTGAATGAATCCACAACGTTTCGATCTACAATAAAACCCTTTTATGTAGTGAATACTTAAGGAGGTCCTTTCGCCGCCAATGTTAAATAAAAAATATTAGATTATAACTATAACTTAATTTTTTATAATAGTTCAAGTCTCTATCTATGCTTTTGTGAAGTTTCAATTACACATTAGCGAGCAAATTTTTGAAAATAAATTTTTTTAAAATGTATACATTTTCTCAGAGACTTATAGAAAATTAAGATCTTGACACTTTCTATTGAATTATTCTACAATTAATTGAATTGATAAAGTTAAAAAAAATTAAAAATTTGCTTTTTGAAACATGCAGGTTTCTTTTTTTGCAATAAAATATATGATTGACCGAGGAATTTACTTAGATATTTATTTTAAAAAATCACATAAATGCTATGTTTGGATGTAAACATAAACAGTATTAATACAATGCATTGCCAAATCATAGAAGAGACATTATCAGCTGATTTGAATAAATCAAACTAACTTTTGTATTTAATTATTTTTTTTTATAATTGTTTTTATTTCAAACATTTACGGCTTTTATACTATTTATTTTTTAATTCTATTATTTTTCATTTGTATTTTAACTTATTTTATTAAATACTAGCATCAAGGCCCGCCAAAGGCGGGCCTTTTGATAGCCAGGGGCTTCGCCCCTGGACCCCCACGTGGCTGTTTTATTGATGTTTTATACACGTGTAAAGAACACTTTCATATATCAACTCTTGTGAATTAATTGTAATAGATTGATGAAGAGGACAAAGTATATCTCTTTATGAATGAATTTAAAAAATTTATTTTTCCAGCAGAAGACAATATTTTATTGTCCCCTTCTGCTACTCAATTATTCGGCAAAAAGAACCTTTCAACTTAAATTAAAATAAAGTTTTTGTCTTGTAAAAATTCAATAAATAAGGTAAAAATCGTCATTTGGGGAGAAATATCCAATTAAAAAATTAAAAATAATAAACTTTTAAAGTTTATTATTAGATTATAGAAAATTTAGGTTTAATTAGGCTCAAAATAGGTTTTTAATAATTTCAATAGGCTGAAATTTCCTAGATTTCAAAACAATATAACAATGGGTTTTCAAATGATTTTGTTTTCTTTAAAGAATTCTACGGGCTAATTGAATTTTGGTTTTAGTCTTTAAAATATATTTTTGAAGAAATCCCAGAAAGCTAATGATAAATAATATTGAAATGAATGAATGAGCTCGAATACAAAAGCCAAAAGGTTTAGTTCTTTTGAAATGGCTGAGGGTCTTAAATACAATAGAAAAAAGATGAGGTGAGATTCCCAAGGGTATTTTTTAAGAAAAATGA
This sequence comes from Forficula auricularia, assembly GCA_024734495.1. Taxonomy (NCBI): domain Eukaryota; kingdom Metazoa; phylum Arthropoda; class Insecta; order Dermaptera; family Forficulidae; genus Forficula; species Forficula auricularia. The sequence goes on from JALMQS010000070.1 coordinate 10,824,867, forward strand.
TTTTTAAATAACATATTTTATTTTAAATTAAATATTTTTCATCTATATATATATATATATATATATATATATATATAATCAAAGGCTTGGCTGAAACTTTTTTATTTTTTTCTACCCTATTAAAGACCGTTTTCAGAATTTTTTTCAAATTTTTCACCCAACCCAAAAGAAGTTAGGAATTTTTGAAAAAAATAGCTTTTTTTAAAAAAACCATAACTTTTTCAAAAATTTAGTTATCATGACGATTTTTTTTTAATTTTTGGTTTTAAATGTACTTTAAAAAACAGATAGTTTATTTAAATCTTTGTTGCATTATTAAATTCTTCTTCAACGATAATGTGGTTAGAACTATTGAGAATGAATGACACTCAAAAATCTTAAAAACAGGGCCGCCAACACTTGTTTTTTTTGCTAGTTTAGTTCTTTTATTGTTTGGCCAGTTATGTTGGCTAACCTGAATTTTTTTTTAGTTTTTCCTGAATTTTCCAATTTTCCGGGCAACTTTTCCAATTTTTTTTTACGTATTAACCTGAATTGGACTATTACGAACATGTAAAAAAAAATAGCCAAATCGGTCCAGGCATTTGAGAGATCTGCGCTTACAAAGAAACAGAAATTCATTTTTATTATATAGTTTAGATACTACACTTCTTTTGACTCAACTGACCGAAAACACCTCCTTAACTATTCTAAGAGATGTGATCAGTGCCTAAAATAATAGATCAAGTAATAGAAATAACACTTATACCGCCAGATCTTACTGGAAATGCCATGGCTTATTTTCTCTCATAGATCGTTCTTTCTCAGCTGGTATTCCAAAAAATATAGTGTATGGCCAAGGACGTAAAGTGAGAAATATCCGACAAGCAAGGTTCCGGCATAAACTGCGAGCTAATGGTGTATTCATCTGAGTACTCATAAGAATTATTGCCCTTGCCTAAAGCCTAGTTTACACGGACTAAGTACTTGCCATTAGTACTATTCCATTTACTAAGCACTTAGCAGACTAACTGGTTAGTAGTGGTTCACACGTCTCACGTCTCTACTAATGTAATTAGTGTATTTTATTAATGGAGAATTGTGTGGGTTCTTGGTGAAACATGTTTTAAATAAAGTAAAGAAAATTTTTGAAAAATGTTCTTTACTTTAATTAATGTATAGTGAAAGTTACAAGATGGCAATTCGAGTTGTCAAACACCGGATATTTAATCATTATTTGAACATTATTTTAACATCGTTAATAGAAGAGCTTAAAGAGGAATTGAAAAAATAATTTTTATAAAAAAAAATAAAACCGACTTCAAAAAAATTAAATGCTACAAATAAAATAATAAGAAATCAAAAATAAAATAAAATGCACTAAAAGGTATAAAATAATTATCTAATTTAGTTACAACTAAACGACGAAATATTAACATGAAATCACTTTTTGAAGTCGGTGCCAAACATATACCTTTTATGAATCGCACTCGACGGATCTTACTTAGTACGATTGGCGGGTACGCTCGCTTATATAGTTTGTTTAGCACCGACTTCAAAAAGTGATTTCATGTTAATGTTTGGTCGTTTAGTTGTATGTAAGGGTAGGGGGGGGGGTCAAAAATGAAAAGTCTAGCCCTTTCGGCCAAACTCAACCAAATCTTGTATACATATTTTGTGGACCCCAAAAAGGCTAGAAATTCAAAAACTAATCACCCAAAATGGGTGGAGGGGGGGGGGGGGGGGTTAAAAATGAAAATTATAGCCCTTTTGTCCAAACTCACCCAAATTTTGTATACATATTCTGTGGACCCCCAGAAGGCTAGAAATGCAAAAACTAGCCAAATTTTGTATACATAGTTTGATCGAAAGGGCTAGAATTTTCATTTTAACACTCTCTCCTCCCCCCCCACCCATTTTGGGTGGTTTTTTTTTGCATTTCTAACCTTCTGGTGGTCCACAGAATATGTATACAAAATTTGGTTCATTTTGGTCCAAAGGGCTAGAATTTTCATTTTTAACCCCCCCCCCCCCCTTTTTCGTCTGATATAATGTTTAAAACACATTTAAAAAAATCTTATTTATGTTCTTTTCGAAAATACATTCATTTTTTATACTTCAAAATGTGGTAGATCTTTATGCCCCACCCTATATATTGACAACTCGAATTGCCTTCATGCGGCTTTCACTATACACTAATTAGAGTGGTTAGAAGAGATGTGTGAACCTTTACTAACCAGTTAGTCTGCTGAGTGCTTATTAAATCGAATAATACTAATGGCAAGGACTAAGTCCGTGTAAACTAGCCTTAATGGATGGATTCCGACCCATACTCAGTCGAATGCACTATGAGCTGGCAGTTCATGCCGCAACCTTGCTTGTCGAATTTCCTCACTTTAAGCCCTACCAGGGGCGGCCACTAACCTTAACTTTGGGAGCTGCAAAATAAAACTTTTTCAAAGCGAGCCAGATTGTTTGGAGATTAATTAATGGTTTATTAAAAAAAGACACATTTTTTTATTTTATAAAATATAAATGAAGTAATATTTATTTTTTGCTCTACTTACTTATAACATAAGTTTTCAATTACAATAAAAAAAAATAACATATTCCTTTTGAGAAGTGCTTTTACGAGTGTTCATGTTGGATGTTAGTTGTTTGAAATCTGGCTGATAATAATTGGTAAGCGCAGTTCGCACAAGTTCACTTAAATGTTTATCAGTTAGTTCGGATCGATATTTATATTTAATGAACTTGAGCGTTTAGTACAGTGATCCAAACACATCAGTAGTTCCACATATTGAGATTAGTCTCTTTCTTTTGTTAGTGGGTATTTTTCTTCTGGGACCTTCTTCCAAAACTCTATGGCCGAAACGCCACTTCGTTCGAATCATTTTAGTCCTTAGTCCTATTACAATTCTAGTATCTCCAACTTTACATCTGCTGTATCCTTTGTAATTGGTGATGAAACAGGACAACTATCGCCCACAACATCAACATCAAAAGGATTTTCCAGGAATGAAAATGAAGGTTTGAGTGTTCTCAAATCATTAAATCTGTCATTTATTATTTTTCTTGCATAAACTGTTTAATTGGATAAAGTAATTGAAAAATGTTGCCAAGAACATTGCTTACCAATAGTTATCTCACTAAACAGAACCAAGATACATCATCAGGAAGCTCGTCATTATTTAAATCCCCTTATTATTTTTACTTTGTCCATTGGGAAGCATGAGTAAAGTATTGTAATCGGTCTCGTGGCAAGCGCGACTTCAAAGGGTCCTCAGGTAAAGACTACTGAACCCATGATCTCAATTAAAGTCACATATTGTAGTATTCATTTAGATTGAATTTTACCACGTGACGGTTTCGCCAAAAATCACGTGGGATCTCGTCCAGAGGCCAAAAAGTGCGATTTTTTCAGGAAGTGCGTGCGGATGGATGGATGTTATGTTATGTAACAGTTGTTATCGTTTTTTTCGTCCACGATTTTTTCCACACCGTTGCACAGATTGATATGAAATTGAAAACCTACCATTACTTTAACAGAATGAAGCGCTGATTAGTTTTTGGTACATATCGGCCCACAAACATTAGTACTTTATTTCAGTACTTTTTTAGTTTTTTCTAAATATTTTCAAAATTACTAAACCAATTTGGATAAAATTTAATATTGTAATTAAGTACCTTGAGGACCACAAAAAAGGTCATATAAAGTTTTTTTGTAAAATTATATTTTAAAGTACTTTCCCTTAGAATAAGATAGTACATTGGATAAAGTTTAGCAACGATCCGTTGCAGTTTATTTTAATTTAATTATTATACTTTTTAAAAATCAGTATTATTCAAGAGGGTTCAATAGGGATTCGGCTCGCGAGCATACTTTGTAGCCACCCCTGCAATATACTATCCAGCCTATTTTCTTTATTTATTCAAATTGAATTTGCCATTTTGTTATTTCACCTCAAGAACCATGAAACATCTTTAAATAATAAATAAATAAAATTTAAGTAAATAAAAAAAGTGAGGGGAATAAAAAAGAAAAAAAAGAGGAAATAAGTAATTGAGATGTGCAAGGGTGAAAGGGTGGAGGGGAACTTGGTATAAATGTTATTGTCTGATGGGTGGTAAGAGGGGGTGAAAAAGAGGGTGGCATTGCCGTTAACCCTTGGGATTCTGCAAGAGAGAGAGAGAAACTTGAATCCATTCCAAGCAAATATTTTACAAGAGAGAAGGAGAAAGAGGCGGACGTTTTTCTCGCATTTGACTAAACGTACTGCACCCCCACCCCTCAACCCCCACCCCTATCTCATCCTCTTTGAACCTTTGCCATATCAACGATGAAAATATAATCACTTCACTCCTATATTTATTTATTTATGCACACGAGAAAAGGAAAAAGACAAAACCAAGCGAACATTATCATAACGAGATCCGTGGAACATTCTTCAGGGGCGAAGTTTTTGATATAGATACACAAAGCGGGTTATCAGAAAAGAATAACAAGATTAGATAATAAACCTGACAAGTGCGATTCGGACTCGCACTTCGAGGGTTGTGTATGTAACTAATATATGGTATATATTAGGGTGGTCCTTATTTTTCCCCATCTACCCCACCGACCCTCTCCCCAACCCCGGGATCCCCACTTCATCTCCCTAGAACGACCCCCGGACACCCACCTCCCTGGACCCACACCACATCCCCTTTTTTAACCGACTTCAAAAAAGGATTGATTTTTTTTGTCTATGTTATCTGATTTCTTCGCCAATTGTGAACTGATTTTGATTATTTTTTTTGCATTAGGTTCCGTATAGTTTCCGATTGGTCCCGTTTTTTTTTTCATTGCTATTGGAACTTTTTTGTTATGTTTGTTCAGGCATAACTTCTTTGTTTATGAACCGATTTTAATGATTCTTTCTGCGTTTGGATCAGTATAACTCCAAGATAGTCAAGCAATACCTAACAATTTATTTATTTATTTATTTTATGTATGTTCATCTTTTTGCTACGTGAACTGAATTCGATGATTCTTTTTTTATTGGAAAGGAGGTAACTCAGGTGTGGTCCCATATTAATTTGGTCAAGTTCTGATGATATGATCAATGACGAAATATCGTAAATCTCCAATTCTTATGAGCAAATTATCGAAATTATAATAAATAAAATCTTTTATAAATAAGCTGACGTGTTCTGATGTGGCCATTCACTTGACTTTACCATACAACCTGGCCCCTAAAATTATTTATAATCTTGTAGGAGGGAGGGTTAGTTTTTGCATTTTTATACTTCTGGTGTCCCACTGATTATGTATACAAAATTTAGTCGACTTTGGTAAATGGCCAAGATTTTCATTTTTTTGACCCTACACCCCCCCCCCATTTTGGGCGGTTAGTTTTTGTATTTTTATACTTCATGGGGTCCACTGATTATGTATACAAAATTTGGTTGAGTTTGCTCAAACGGCCTTGATTTTTAATTTTTAACCCCCCTTCCACCCCTCTTAATTTTGGGTCGATATGCACCAAAATCTAATCAGCTCTTAAATAATTAAAGGGATGGCGGGCTCGGGCTACAATCCCTGGGTTCTTTTATACCTCTCCTGGTGCACAATAGGCTTAACAAAATGCGAACATCAGATTATCCAGCTGCCAGGGGTGGCAGCTGAGTCTCACACGTGCACCAGGAGATTGTCATGGGCAGAACGGGTCCTCCGTAAGTTCGGCGGGGTGGAGGGGGTTGGTGAGTACTGGCGCGAGAACTTACATAGCAGCGTCGACGGGAGGGATCTGGAGATGTGCGCGGGGGCAAAGCCCTCATATAATTTTATGATGCACCCGGACCCGATTAAGAACAATATCTTTATTGAACTATGTAGACTTAGGTCGGGGTCTCTTCGGCCGTTAGGAACAAGTAGGGGAAGGCGGCCGGAGGGTCCACCCATGTGTAGGGCCGGGTGTAGAAAACTGAGACGACAGGGCATATTCTCCAGTCGTGTGGGAGGACACACGATGGAAGGCTCAGAAGGCATGATGCGGTGGTGAGACGTCTGGCTGATGAACTAATAAAAAAGGGTCGAGCTCGAATATTTGTGAGAGTTGAACCCATCACACTCTCGTGGAAGGGAGTAGTGATGGTATAAAGCGGTGCCTCCCCTTGTCGCCCTGGGAATTTCTCAGAGAACTTTATACGATATGACCTTCAGGGCGATGAGGGGTTCATTAATGAATTTTTACAGCTTCAACAGGAGAACTTATAGAGAAATCGCCATGCGCTAGAAATTGTATATAAAAAGAAAAAAAAGAATTTTTTTTTTGTAAATATATTATGTTAATATTCCTATAATTATGTAAATACTCCTGTAATTAAATTCACCCGACTATGTAAATATTTCTTGTTAGTGGAGGCCCACCTGCGTGGCCCGATAAACGAAAAATCAATGGACCAAAACTACGTGTGAAATTTGATTTCGATATTCACACTAGTTTTTGAGCTAGCTCATCCACAAAAATTTGGTAACGCACGGACTAACTAAACTGACAACCAGACTAACAGACATTTTGACAAAACATTTATTATCTCGAAAAATATAATTTTTTCGATGTTCACTTATTAGAGATTTTTTGTAGACCATACCCTGTATGGCAAAGTAAAAACAATCTTAAAACGTTCATTTAAAATACGCAAACGTTTCGAGAGAATTTCTAGCTAGCGCATTTGTCGTCAACGCTTGCTTATCAGTGCTAAAATTGTCCCCATTTATTTGACAAACTTAGCCACTGTTTTTAAACAGTAAAGTAAAAAAATTTTAATGGTCTTGCAATCAGCCTTAGACCGGCTCATATGAATTGGCTCATACTAAACTAGCTATCAACGATATTCTAAAGAATTCCAGAAATATTTTAGGTACAAAAATAGCTACTTTATCGCCCTCTCATACGTCCAGTTCTATCCATCAAAAATATAATAACCCCGTTCGGGGTGCCGGATTCGCTAATACTACTCTGAAATATCTTGACTTGAGCTTGATCGCAACTATGATTTATAAGATACAAGGACTATAAGGGTAATTGCGTTTTTTTCAACTTTCTTTCTTTTGTAGATGTTGTTTAAAAGTTAAAAAAAATGGGAAAGTTTAAATTCAATTTGAAGTTGTTCACTTAAAGTAAAAGAAATTCATTCTTCAAAGTGACGTGGTCTCTCTCTCTCTCTCTCCTCTTTCTATCCTTCTCTCTATTCACTCTATCTTTTAAGTTTTTAAAAGAAACTTTTTCTTCTCTCTTTTTCTTTATATATAGGCATATAAGTATATTTCCTGTCCATTTCTCCAATCCATTTAATCTCTTGACATATATCAATTGGTAGCAATCGATGAAGTATTTTATTAACTTAGCTATTTGTTAAAAAATCGCCCCCCCCCCCCCCCCAATTTATTTCTTTATTTTTATTTTCTTAAAAGTAAGGAGGGGCGTAGCCAACAGGAGCCAAGCAAAATATTCTATGTCACTCTTTAATCTACTCTTATTAAACGAGCAAAAATTGTTTATAAATATGTTAACATTAAATGAAAGCGAAAGTTAAAACTTTTATCCGGTCACTGCCCTATTTTGGTGCAATTGGGACCAGACTCGTTTTGATAGTGAACCAAGAGTTGAAAAAAGATACAGGACCCAGCCGGGTATGATCCGACATCCTCCGCGTTAAGCCCGCAGATGCCTTCTCCATTTAGGCGATGGATCCCCTGACTAGATCCTATAATCAAATTTTATATATATTCAACTCTCTAGTTCAGTCGCGTTTTCGATGACGGATCATACCCGGCTGGGTCCTGTATCTTTTTTTCAACTCTTGGTTCATTATCAAAACGAGTCTGGTCCCAATTGCACCAAAATAGGGCAGTGACCTGATAAAAGTTTTAACTTTCGCTTTCATTTAATGTTAATATATAAACATTCTAAATAAAATTTATTATTGAATATCTGAACAAAATTCATCTGTTTCGATTCCCCAAAGAATCAGACAGATGGGAATTGTAGTAAATGAAAATAAAAGTTAATGTTATTTTACTTCCTAGGTAGAGGAATTCCTTAACTCCTTCTAGGTTTTCTTGGTTAATTTTGATGCATTCCTGTCTCGTTTTTTTTTTTTTTTTTTTTTTTGTACAAACTAGGACCTTGGTTTTATTCTTGTTTATTTTCATTTATTTTGATTTCTTCTATTAGGATTTGGTTAATTCCATTCAGGGCGTCCTCTAATTCTTTTTTGTTGCTTCCTAGAAGGGCAATGTCATCGGCTAATCTTAACATAGCGATTTTGTCCTTGGATTTCGATACCTGTATCAATTTTGTCTTTGAATTCTTTTATGTTTACTTACTTCTTTCTTGTTTACCTACTCAATTTAAATGAAATTATATAAAAATATAAAAAATAAATACATTTCATTCTTAATAAACTCAAAGAGGTTTATACAGACTCACAGATACACTACTACGAGTCTGTATAAACCTCTTTGAGTTTTATTTCATTCATTGTGAAACTACACTCCATTTACTTTATTAATTAAAATCATGTTTCACCTAAAACCCACACCACTTTCCCTAATAGTAACATTTCATTCTGTTAAATTCCGCAAACTTTTCTCTATAAAAATAATTAAGACAAAAAAGTAAAAAAATAAATTATATTTTAAAAAACTAAAAAATCACGCTTCTAAAAAGTACAAAATAAAAATAAAAATAATGTAATACTTAATCAAAAAGCGTAGGGCACTTTGTCGAAATTAATTAAAAGTACATGTTTCTCTGCCCCACACTTTTAAATTAACTATTACATTATTTTGTACTTTTTAGAAGCGTGTTTTTTAAAAGAATAAAATAAAAAAATAAATAAAAAATAAACCCGGAGAATGTAATTTGTTTCTAAGCTACGCTGGTTGACTAAATACAGGCGTTACTGGCTAGTGCTGCCATCTTCTAAACCCACAGCGGCGTTTTTTAGGTTTTTTTTTTAAATATAATTTATTCTAATATTTAAATCTATGTGAAGATACTTCCTTTTCCGATTATATTCTTACTATTTCTAAAGATCTGATATGTGCTACTATATCGGGGTTTTGGACTTGATCCAGCTTAGCGCGGAAATTTTATGAGAGTTTTTCAGGTCCAAAGACAACTGCTGCCAATAGTTAAAATAAGCTGACGTGTTCTGATGTGGCCATCTACTTGACTTTACCACACAACCTGGCCCTTCACTTATAATTAATATTTAATAAAATTATTTATAATCATGTATGGAAGGGGGGCGGTTAGTTTTTGCATTTTTAGACTTCTTGGGACCCACTGATTTTGTATACAAAATTTGGTTGAGTTTGGTAAATGACAAAAATTTTCATTTTTTGACCCTCCGCCCCCCCCCCCCATTTCTGGCGGTTAGTTTTTGCATTTTTAGACTCCTGGGAACCCACTGATTATGTATATAAAATTTGGTTGAGTTTGGTAAATGGCCAAGATTTTGTTTTTTGACCCCCTCCTCCGTTTCGGGCGGCTAGTTTTTGCATTTTTAGACTTCTGGGGCTCCACTGATTATGTATACAAAATTTGGTTGAGTTTTCTCAAACGACCTAGAATTTTTAATTTTTAACCCCCCCTCCACCCCCCTTAATTTTGGGTCGATATGCACCAAAATCTAATCAGCTCTTAATCTTAATGGACCAAAACTACCTGTGAAATTTGGTTTCGATATTCACATTAGTTTTTGAGCTAGCTCGTCCACAAAATTTGGTAACGTACAGACTAACAGACAGACTAACAGACAAAAAATTATTATCTCGAAAAATATAATTTTTTCGATGTTCACTTATTAGGGCTTTTTTATAGAGCGAAATGCCATGGTTTTGCTCAATTTTTTTAATCGAAATAGTTTAAGCCGTTTTTGAGATATTTCGAAAAAAATAAGGAAAAAAAACACTTTTTTCATGCACGATTACAATACTTGACCATACCCTGTATGGTAAAGTAAAAATAGCAATAAAATGGACTTAGTTCACTATGTTTCTTAAAATATACATCATTAACAAGTATTAATCCGCAACAAACAAAATTTTTACAATTTTGGACTTGATCCACTTTATCTCTGAGCGTTTCTATTGATGCATGTCAAAAATACTCTCAAACAAATTTAATTTTTATTATAGGAATTACCATACGCACAAAGAAATTCAAAAACCTTTAATAAATGGCTTGTTTTATTTTATTTTTTTCAGACTGGTCCTGAAGTGCTTCAATGGTTCTTGCTACCTCCATTGTTGAAGCTTCTTTTCTCTGACGGGTACAAGTACGAAAAGCCCAGCTAGCAATCAAATATTGCGACATTCGAGCATGTTCTTGTCGCAATTTATCAATTTCTACATGGAAAACGACCAAAAAATCATCCAGATGAATTGGAAATGATTCTCCCGCCGGATGTCAATCAAGTATGTATATTTATTTCTACAAGGTGGATAAGAATTTTACCATTCTTACTTTAAGCTAAAAATTTTTATATAGCATACAATTAAAATAGTCCCCAGTTTTAACTGTATTAAAATTAATTACTAAACACATTTCGATATTCAATTCAGTAAATTAGAAAACATCCGGTGTAGAAATGAGATTAGATTTTCATCCTTAACACCTTTAAAATTCTATAAATATTCATTAAAGTAGCTTAGTGTGAGTAATACAGACATTGCGAGGTCTCCGAACGAAGGGATAAAATTCTGTTCACAGCTCGAGAGCATTTGAAAGGGCTGAGTTTGATTGAAGGGTGTGTGTGTGTCACACAAATAAAACGAATCCCTTCGCACAATCATTTCTACGTCAGGGATGTCTATCATATTACTGCAGCCCTTGCTTAAGCCTGATGGGTGTCCTCTCTCAACTGGGAATGCTGTTCAAAACACGCGTCATCCATAGACAAGACGAACAGATATGCCTGTCGAAAAGACTCCTTCATTCTCATTGCCGAAATACACGTTCATTCCTATCCAATCGAAAATGCTAAAGAGGCCCACTGAATCGAAAAATCCCTGCGGCAGGCCGGTAGATTTCGAAGGGGCTCTACCCCCCTTTTGACTGCTACTATCAAAAACTTTTCAGACACAAGTTGTAGAGGTTAATTAGTAGAATATTAGCCATTTGCAACCAATCGGTTATCATTCATATTAATGTAGCTTTGAATTTTTAAAGATTTCAACCCCCGCCACCATTTCCACCCCCTTGGGGCTGGAGTCACCAAAAACTATACAGCTCTTGTTTACATCAAGACTAAATTTTGTGACAAATTTTATTGCAATCGGTTGAACGTTGCGGCCTGCAGCGCACCCAAGAAATTGCGATACATACCCCCCCCCCCCCCCCACACATACCCACACACATTTATATTATACCCCTCTTACGATGCTACCATACAGGGTATGGTCAAGTATTGTGTAATCGTGCATGAAAAAAGTGGTTTTTTTTGCTTCTTTATTTCAAAATATCTAAAAAACGGCTTAGACTATTTTGATTAAAAAAAAATTGAGCGAAACCATGAGTGAGGTCTACAAAAAAGCTCTAATAAGTGAACATCGAAAAAATTATATTTTTTGAGATAATAATTGTTTTGTCAAAACGTCTGTTAGTCTGTTAGTTTTGGTGCATTGAGATTAAGAGCTGATTAGATTTTGGTGCATATCAATCCAAAATTAAGAGGGGTGGAGGAGGGGGTTAAAAAATAAAAATCTAGGCCATTTCAGCAAACTCAACCAAATTTTGTATACATAATCAGTGGGCCTCCAGAAGTCTAAAAATGCAAAAACTAACCGCCCAAAATGAGGGGGGGGGTGTAGAGCAAGGAAATGAAGATCTAAGCACTTGTACCAAACTCAACCAAATTTTATATACATAATCCGTGGGCCCCCAGAAGTCTAACAATGCAAAAAACTAACCGCCCAAAATGGGGGGGGGGGCAAAAAATGAAAATATAGATCTATTAACCAAATTGAACCAAATTTTGTATACATAATCAATGGGCCCCCAGAAGTCTAAAAATGCAACAACTAACCCCCACCTATATGATTATAAATATTAAATATAAGTGAGGGACCAGGTTGTATGGTAAAGTCAAGTGGATGGCCACATCAGAACGTGTCAGTATATTTTGTGAAGATTTCCATTTACCCTCAAAAAAAAATATATATATATAAGCTTTTGAATGGAGGGTGGTTTTGGGGTCTAGGGGCCTTGATTGATGAAATTTTCCGGAAGTCGTACCATGAGAGGGAGCGCAATAGCTATATTTCTTCGAAATCTACCTAATAGATATTTGTGTCTTGTGAAGCAGAATGTCAAACATTTTGGACAATTTGTATTAACTTAAGATCAGAATGGACCATTTAAACAGAAGTTATATATTTCTTAGCTAGAAAGTTGTCTACTTTGCGACAATTTTTTTTTTTTTTTTTTAATGCAATCGAATGCAAGAAGGGGTGCACCAGTAAAGATGCAGCCCCTATGGATCTCGAAAGACCTTGCATTACCGAAGGGAAGAGAAAGTAGATTAAGTGAGAGGGTGTAGACGTAGGTGTCTATGCACTCCGGTTTTGAAGGTTTGAAGATTATAGGTGCTGGGAAAGATAGAGGCTGGGAGAGAGTTCCAGTTCCTTGAAGTCATGGGGATATATGTATTCGCGAATGAAGTGGTCCGGCACTTTTCTAATTTGACCGCGAGAGAGTGTTGGGAGTCGGCAAAACGCGTGCTACGTGCAAAGCATGCTTTGGGGGGAATTATTGATTTTATCTCATCAGAGCACCTGCCGTGATAGTATCTATAGAAAAGGGAAAGGGCAGAGACATTTCTTCGATGAGCCAGCGAGTCGAGGGAGTCGGTGAGGGTAGAATCGTCAATTAGCCGTTTCTGAATTGCATCCAGGGTAGCAAGAGAGTATTTTGAGGCTCCTCTCCATAGATGAGAGCCGTATTCGAGACAGGGGCGGATTTGGGCCTTGTAGATGGTGAGAAGTTGTGGGGGTTTGTAAAATCGCTTGGACCTGAATAAGAAGCCAATCTTCCTTGCTGCAGATTTCGCCACAGAGGAGATGTGTTCATTCCAAGACAGGTCAGATGCGACAGAGACGCCCAACATGGATAGGCTGTCACACATTTTTAGGGTATTCGAATTTAGTGTTCGCAACGCCCTACATTGGAAAATAAACTGATAAGGCCATCCACATGACTTTACCATACACCTCCTCTCTTATATTTAATATTGATTTAAAATAATTTATCATTATTTACGAAAGAACCCACTCCCCCCTCTTAAATTCGGATCCATTATCAATGAATAATATCTTCCTTTAATTATGAGAAACTATTTTATTAGAAATATCACCTTTCTTCGATTTTTGTTTAAAATATTTTTAACCCCCCCCCCCCCTCTCTTTTTTTGGTCACTATCAATTTCCCATAGTGAGTCATTTTCATAAGGTTATATAGGGTACATATGCGAAATTTCATACAAATCGATTAAAGGGTCTACAACTTATATTGCTAGTTTTATTTTTTTTAACCTCCCCAATTTTGGCCCCAGAAGAAGATAAAACTCGCTTTTTTATTATAGGTTCATTTTATAGTATATTTCATTTTTATTGTATTTAAGACTACTAAAACGTAGTCTAGAATCACAGTGAGAAAATCGAACAAAAAATATTTTTTAATAGGAACTAGTAAAATACCTAAAGGTATGTTCATTCTAATTCAGTCCAAGGGGACTCATGTATAGTCTCAAGAGTGACTACTGGAACCAACATGTCCATGTGATTTTCAGTAAAATCATCTACTCCTTCAACCTCGCTCTGATTTAGCCACTCCAAACCGTAATCGCGTCCACAAAGAAACTCAGTGTGGCAATCCATGAGGGTCGCACTTTGCAGCTGGTGCACTGTGGACCACACGCCGATGCTCTGCTTTGGATGGCTGATTGGTGGCGGCTAAACAATCTAGGGGCTACTGTGCTACTTTGTGGCGTTCGCATAACCGCGATCAATATTATTGTGTAGAATTTAGCCATATTTTAGTGGAGAAACATGTTTTACTTAATTTAACCCAGTTTTCTCGCAATTTTACACTGTTTCTTGAAGAAAAAATAAACTGACACATTCTGATGTGGCCATCCACTTGACTTTACCATACACCCTGGCCCCTTTTTTTTTTTTTTTTTTTATAATGATATTGATACAAGAAGAAGTTGCACCAAGAAGGTACAGCCTCTGAAGTCCGTGGTGGACCCTTGTAACGTGAAGATAAGGGGAGATTTAGGGATTGGGTAGAGGTCGAAGGTATCTGTGGATGCTGGTCTTGAAAGTTTGAAGGTTATAAGTAGCTGGAAAGACGGTCAGGGGAAGAGAATTCCAGTCTCTAGATGTCATAGGGATAAATGAATTGGCGAATGCGTTTGTTCGATTAGTATCTAGTTTAAGCGCGTAGGGGTGTTGAATTTTAGAAAATCGTGTATTTCGGGCAAATGAGGCCTTTGGTGGGATTATCGATTTTATTTCGTCAGAACAAAAGCCATGGTAATATCTATAAAAAAGGGATAGGGCGGAGACAGATCTACGATGGGCTAGGGAGTCGAGAGTGTCAGTTAATGTAGGATCGCCTATCAGTCTGATAGCTCGCCTCTGAATTGCATCTAAGGTATTAAGAGAATACTTGGAGGCTCCTCTCCACAAATGCGAGCAATATTCAAGACAGGGGCGAATTTGAGCCTTGTATAATATAAGGAGTTGAGTGGGGGTGAAAAATCGTTTGGTTCGGAAAAGAAAGCCAAGCTTACATGCTGCAGCTTTTGCTACTGAGATAATATGGTCATTCCAAGAGAGGTCAGAACCTAAGGTGACACCAAACATTGATATTTTATTACGGAATTCCAATGAGCTCGAATCAAAGGAAATGTCCGGAAGGTTCCTATCTGCGCGCCTAGAAATTAGGCAGCATTGTGTTTTGCCAGCATTAAAGTTTACCAAATTGTGAGATCCCCATTTTTTAAGCATGCTTAAATCTGAATTTATTGAGGAGGCTATGTTTGCGCGATTGTCTAGTAAGGATTGAGCGTTGTGGAGGGTGCTATCGTCAGCGTAACCCCTCTCTTGTATTTAATATTTAATAAAAAAAAATTTCTAGGGGTGTAAGTTTTTTTCATTTTTGGACTTCTGGAGGCCCACTGATTATGTATACAAAATTTGGTTGAGTTTGCTCAATTGGCCTAGATTTCTAATTTTTAACCCCCTTCCACCCCTTAATTTCGGATCGGTATGCACCAAAATCTAATCAGTTGTTAATCTCAATGCATCAAAACCACGTATGAAATTTGGTTTTGATATTCACACTAGTTTTTGAGCAAGCTCGTCCACAAAAAATTGGTAATAATATTTTGAATCAAAAATAATTTCAGCCGTTGTGTTGAGATATTTTGAAAAAAGAAGTAAAAAAAATCACTTTTTTCATGGACGATTACAACACTTGACCATGGCTCCTGTATGGTAAAGTAAAAATACGTGATATTTGTTGAGACCCCCCCCCCTCTCCCCCACGTGAGATCGGGTGAGATTCGGCTCGACCCCCCCCCCCCTAAATACCTCAAGTAATTAAGGGACGCCCCAAATTTATTATTATATCTATATATTAATAAACCTCAAAATTGATGTATTTATTTAGTCAACTATTTTAAATAATCATGTTTCTTCCTACACCATATTTCTTAATAATATAATTATTATTTTTCTGTTTTAGCCAAATGAGACCGAATCAACTGAAGAACCTAAAGAAACCAAAGAAACTATAGGGCAGTAAAGAAACCAAACCAAATAAAGGAAGTAAAGAAACAAAAGGAAATAAATTGAAACGAACCAAAGAATCTAAACTAAATAAACGAACAAAACAAACGAAACAGAAAGGAACTTTAAAACGGAGAAAGTAAAATTTTACCCACCTAATAATAGTCAAATTAATCCTTCCTCTATTAAATAGAAGATTCTGATTAATCATTTCTTTTTGATCGTAAAATTTATTATATAACACTATTATTAGCCCAAAATATTTGTTATTATGAAAATCAAACAATAAATATACGTTTCGGTTAATCTTTATTAAAAATATGTATCACCATTGATAAAAGAAAATTATAAAAAGAAGCTTACTCTAAGAGAAATCTTCTAATTTTACTAATTAAAAGAAGAAAGTATTAATACTACTACTAATACAGATAAGTATTTTAATCTAAAATATTTTTAATAATCAAATGAATGAATTTATATATTTTTTTTAATAATGAAAAAAATAGGTTAATATAAACTTAATTGTTTTTAGTTTATTTGATCAAGGAGGCCATTTCGGTCTGTTAATATAATAGATTGTTGTTAGTTATTTTTATACTAATTAACGTTAGAAAAAAGAAAAATACTATCGCTGTCGAAGATTTCACCAGCAATTCTTTAGTGACAATGTATGAATCAACAATTCCGTTAATCTCGGCAAAACAAAATCTTTTTAATTGATTCTAATTCACCTGGAGACGTAATTTCGAAGTTTCTATTACAGGTCTATTCTCTAAAAACAGACGTTAAAATTTAACATCTTAAATTGGGTGTTAAAAAGTAAAGTAATAACACTAGCGTTAAAAAATACTATTCTCTAAACCAAGTTTTAACACCAACGTTAACATTTTACTTTTTAACACTAGGTGTTAACGATCCATATGAAGATAGCTACGTTTTCTGCATTTTCGTGTTTTTACAGCCCTTGTGCATGCGCATTACTAACTTGATTTGTTATTCTCAATCTAGTATCTGACAGCTCGATTGGTCCTGAAAATTATAATAAATCTTATTTTAACAGCAAAAATTTTTGAAGGCAAAAAGCTGCGAAGTCCAAGGACTAGTAGGAAAAAAAATAGAAATCTTAATACAATCACAGTTCAAATGGATCTGAAATGGATTGCTTTTATCTCAAAGCTGTCAAAATCAATCTTACTTTTTTGACAAAGACGCCATATTTGTGCATTAAATACTGCGTTAAAATATTGAAGGCACCCTCTGACATGACTTTAATTTTTAACACTTTTGATTGAATGTTAACGTTTTGGTGTTAAAGTTTTTGCTTATAGAATAGCAATTTGAGGCAAGGGAGTGTTAAAATGAATAAACGCTGATTTCGGAAGTTAAAAGTTAACGTTTCACTTTACCATACAGGGTATTGTAATCGTGCATTAATAAAGTGGTTTTTTGTTTCTTTTTTTTTTGAAATATCTCAAAAACGGCTGAAACTATTTGGATAAAAAAAAAATTGGGCGAAACCATGGCATTTCGGTCTACAAAAAAGCCCTAATAAGTGAACATCGAAAAAATTATATTTTTCGAGATAATAACTGTTTTGTCAAAATGTCTGTTGGCCTATTAGTCTGTGCGTTACCAAATTTTTTCTTAGAGAATAGACCTGATTCAGTGTTAAAAACTAACGCCCCATCAGGGATCGAAAAAATTATATTTTCAGTCGTAGTTTCAGTAGTGTCGTTATTTAAATCCATTAGCAAATCGATAGAGGAATCGAGCCCCCTAAGTCCCCCACCCACAGTCCTACGTCACTGTTTTGTAGAAACCAGCCGCTTTTTACACGAAACGGCTTGCCTTAAATAACTTGATTTGATAAAGTTAAACTAAGCATCATATTATATATTATTATGTGTTTTTAAACGTATATTATTAAAATTGGATTAGAAAATAAAGAAAAAAAACTTTAATATTAAATTATTGTCAAAATTTTACATTTTATATTAGCTTATTAATAATAAATCTTACTAATAATTAGGATAGAAGATTCAATTTGTTATTTATTAGTAATTTTATAGATATCTATATTACAAAAAAATGGCGTTGTATTCCATATGAGTGTGAGTAGCATATCGTTACTTGATAATAAAATATATTTACTTTATTTATTTTATTTCAAATGACGCAATTAGAACCGTGAGAACAGTTATCAGGTTCTCGTAAGGAGAAAAAAGACTCTTAAGAAAACACAAAATCTTCTATGTCCTTATCAATTTTTACTTTAGCATACAGGGTATGGTCAAGTATTGTAATCGTGCATGAAAAAAGTGTTTTTTTCCTTCTTTTTTTCGAAATATCTCAAAAACGGCTGAAACTATTTCGATTAAAAGAATTGAGCGAAACCATGGCATTTCGCTCTACAAAAAAGCTCTAATAAGTGACCATCAAAAAAATTATATTTTTCGAGATAATAATTGTTTTGTCAAAATGTCTGTTAGTCTGGTGGTCTGTTAGTTAGTTAGTCTGTGCGTTACCAAATTTTTGTGGACGAGCTAACACAAAAACTAGTTTCAATATAGAAACCAAATCTCACATGTAGTTTTGGTCCAGTGAGATTAAGAGCTGATTAGATTTTGGTACATATCGTCCCAAAATTAAAGGAGCTGAGGGGGGTTAAAAATTAAAAATCTAAGTCGTTTGAGCAAACTCAACCAAATTTTGTATACATAATCAGTGGACACCCAGAAGTCTAAAAATGCAAAAACTAACCGCCATAAAATGGGGGGGGGGGTGTAGATCAAAAAATGAAAATCTTGGCCATTTACCAAACTCAACCAAATTTTGTATATATAATCAGTGGATCCCCAGTAGTCTAAAAATGCAAAAACTAACCGCCCAAATGGGGGTGGGGGTGGGGCGGAGTGTCAAAAAATGAAAATCTTGGCCATTTACCAAACTCAACCAAATTTTGTATAAATAATCAGTGTGCCCCCAGAAGTCTAAAAATGCAAAAATTAACCCCCCTCCCCTACATGATTATAAATAATTTTATTAAATATTAATGAAAGTGAGGGGCCAGGTTATATGGTAAAGTCAAGTGGATGGCCACATCAGAACACGTCAACTTATTTATTTTAAACTGGGAGACGGATTCGGCCGACACTTTCAGGCCATCATCAGTCCTCAGTTTTTCAATAGTACATTGGTGGTGGTAGTATTGGAATTTTATTGGATTGCAGAGAAAATGTAAAATTAATGTTACCAATGTACTATTGTAATACTGAGGACTGATGATGGCTTGAGAGTGTCGGCCGAAACTGTCTCCCAGTTTAAAATAAAAATTTGATAAAGACAGAAGATTTTGTGTTTTCTTAAGTCTTTTTTCTCCTTACGAGAACCTGATAACTGTTCTCACGGTTTTAATTGCCTCATTTGAAATAAAATAAACATCATAGTACCGCTAATTCATAATAAAACAAGGCGTCCCAATAAAATTAGATCTATTAATCCACCTCCCTGAAAACAAAATTATCTACCTTTCTACAACTGATTGAAGTCAACTTGTCCAGAATCTAGCCAATGTATGGAATTTGTAGATCTTCATGGAGTGTCTTATTTGAGACGAACCATGGAGCATTGGTGATTATTCGGAGAAGTTTTGATTGGAATCGCTGGACAATGTTAATGTTAAAAGTACCTAGAGTGATTGCGGATAAGTTTTCATCTATAGTAATATGATTTCAGAAAAATGGAAGAAAATATGAATTTCACTTTTTATCGAATTAGTTGTTTGTTTGAGATTTTTAAAATTAAAGTTTTTATTTAATTTTTAACCGACTCCAAAAAAGTAGGAGGTTCTCAATTCGACTGATTTTTTTTTTTTTTTGTTTTTTTTGTGTCTATGTTACCTCATATCTTCGCCAATTGGGAACCGATTTTGATGATTTTTTTTGCATTGGGTTTAGTCTAGTTTCCGATTGGTCCCGTTTTTTTTCATTGGTATTGGAACTTTTTTGATATGTTTGTTCAGGCATAACTTCTTTGTTTATGAACCGATTTTAATGATTCTTTTTTTATTGGAAAGAGGGTACCTTAGGGGTGGTACCATATTAATTTGGTCAAGTTCTGAAGATATGATCAATGACGAATTAACCTAAATCTCCAATTCTTATATTCGAAATTATAATAAATAAAATCTTTAAATAAAAAATCTTAAAACATTCATTTAAAACCCGCAAACGTTTCGAGAGAATTTCTATATTTATGAATTGAATTTTATTATCATTTTCTGATTCATTCGCCCGACGCTTTCTCTTACGAGATGCATTCAAGGTATTATATTAAGTCACTATTAATAATATCACTAAAAAGAGAAAAATAAAAATAATTTTTATAAAAAAAATAATAAAATCGACTTCAAAAAAATTAAATGCAACAAATAAAATAATAATAACTTAAAAATCAAATAAAATACACTAAAAGGTATAAAATAATTATCTTATTTAGTTACAACTAAATGACGAAATATTAACATGAAATTACTTTTTGAAGTCGGTGCCAAACATATACATATGCTTATGAATCGCACTCGACGGATCTTACTTAATATGTTTGGCGGGTACACTCGCTTATATAGTTTGTTTGGCACCGACTTCAAAAAGTAATTTCGTGTTAATATTTCGTCGTTTAGTTGTAACTAAATAAGATAATTATTATATACCTTTTAGTCCATTTTATTTGATTTTTAAGTTATTATTATTTTATTTGTTGCATTTAATTTTTTTGAAGTCGGCTTTATTTTTTTTTATAAAAATTATTTTGGATCATATTTACCAGAATTCATGAATACAATTCCTTCAAATTTGAACAAAGCCATATAAAAAAATAGTCAAAAATTTTCAAATTTATTCATAGGGTTTCATCTTCTAATTCTGAAGCTATTTGCAAGTGATAATAATTTATTGTTATTGTTCGGGACTTTTCATTCAAGAGTCAAACGACCAAACATTCAAACAAACTCATAACCGCCCTTATTTTTTATTACAAGTTTTAAAAAAAGAATATTATTTTAATAAATATTTATATGAAGAGGCCCGCTATAAAGTTCAACATGCGAGTAAGTTCTTGGTTACTTTGATATTAATACGCTTTCTAAATATATAATTGAATGCTTTATTATTGTCAATATAGGGACCGTACGTTAAACATAGAGTCAGCACTACTGCCGAAGGTAGCGCTGTGTTTATTTATTCAAATAATTTGGGAGAATTGGAGCAAATATTGTATTATAGTATATATCATAGATAAAAGAGTGCACGGAGCCTAGGGGACATTGAGCGAGTCTCTTTTTCTTGGACCTTTAATAAATCATCCCCCAAAGCTTACATTTTCGTCGCCAGTTGGCATTAAAGACGTGACGCACGGTCCCTATTAACCCAAAGAAATTTCAAACCACATACACAAACACACCGAATTATATAATTATTATTCATCTCATATTTTCATGTTTAAAAAATAAAATAAAATTCCAAAACAGGAAAAAATATTTATTTTATTCACAATTAATCTGTTTAGAGAACCCAACTGGTGAGAGTCAACACAAAAAGCATGATGAGCTGTGATAATTTAATATCAACTGTCTGTTTGCTGAACGATTATGTGTATCAAATATCATTATATAACCTAAAAAAATAGGTTTTTACTGACTGTGTGCCAAACGCCTTTATTATTTTCATAAATTAAGTATAGTTTACCTGTTTCAGAGAATGAAGGTATGCTTTAAGAAAGAGTTTGATACATACTAGTATATAATATATTATGTAGTGATTTAATGTAATTTATGGATCCCACCCAATAACTGATACTCCTTACTCTTATTTCCTTTATGTCTTCTAATCTTTCTCTACTTTTTTTTTTTCTCTCTTCTTCCCCATAAAATTTGTGTATTGGTGAACTCTTTTGCCAAATTTATAAAATATTGTTGCTAAATTATGTATAAACACTAGGTGGGACCTAAGGTCCTATGTTTGTATACTTTGTTAAATAAATAAAAAATAAAATAAAAATATGTAATCCAGAATTCTATCATATATAACCTAAAAAAAAGTGAGGTTAGTTAGTTATCTGTGCAAAACAACTGTTTTAACTTTGTAAATTAAGAATAATTATGCCATAAATAGTAGTTATTTTTGTCCAGGTGTGATAATAAATGTTTAATGTCATTTCTTAGCTTATCAAATAATTTAAAAAGTAAATATGATAAAAAGTAAGGTTAGGTTTCAACACTCAGAAGAGTTATCATAAAACCTAACCGTTGAGTAAAAGCCGAATCTTAGCGGTACGTTCAGCGAAGTGAATAGCTCAACACGATGAACTCAACTGTTGAGTTCACTAAATCAACCTATAAAATAATTGTTCACAAAGAGAAACAAAGAGGTTGTTTTCTGCTTGATGAGAATAAACATAAATACATACCGGGTGAGTTTTTTTATCTTGAGACAGTCTTATAACTCAAAAACAATGCATTATATGAAAAAAGTTTATTTTTATCAGGGGGGAAACTAAACTACGCTATTGTTTTTTGACCTAGAACAGGCTTTCAAGGCTATTTCTGGGTCAAGTTTTGTTTTTTAAATGGAAACCTAAATGTTTCTGTAGATATTATTGATTTAGAAAAAAAACTGAACAACTTTGTAGCGGCCCGTTCTTGCTCATGTGCCTCGAGCCTTGAGACACGGCCGCTAGATGACTCAGTCGGATCGTTGAGTCGCTTTTGCATGAGTGAAATATATTCACCCATGCTATAATTAAAGCGACTCGATTCGACTGAGGTAGAAAACGGATTCGGACACGCGAATCTGGAGGGGCCAAATGCCAACCAGCAGCCCCTCCCCTGCACACACCCTATATGAACACGCAACCTACAACTCTGCACACTCAACAGATTGTTAGGACCCCATCGACTTGATGGGGGGCGCACAAAGCACCACACAGCACTCACCTCACGAGAGCCCTAACAATAACTTCATTAGAACTATTTTTTTATACGACATCAAATACAAAAAAATATTAAATTAATTAGATCTCAAAAAAAATCTTAATAATTGATTTAACAATCATTCAACTTAATTATAAAATCATAATGAACAAATATTTAATTATTAATAATTAATAATTTTCCGACACTGTTCTGTGACATTCCAAAGTGTATCATCGCAAGTATTCTGGATGAATTCCAGTTCCAATTTCGTTATTTTGGCCTTTTAAGTTTCTTCGTAGCCTTTACATTTACTGTTTTTTTTTGTTTTGTTTTTTTTAATTAGATTTACAACACGGTAAAATGAAGCTCCTGAGGGCAAAATTATTAATTATTATTAAATTATTTATTTAACAAATAAATATTTGATCATTAATTAAGTTGAATGATTGTTAAAAATAATTATTAGGATTTTTTTGAGATTTAATTGATTTAATATTTTTTTTTATTTGATTTCGTATAAACAAATACTTCTAATGAAAGTTGTTCAGTTTTTTTTCTAGATTGAGAATTTGTACAGAAACATAAAAAATAGAACTTGACTTTGAAATACCCTTGAAAGCTTGTTCTAGGCCTAAGGAACAATAACGTAGTTTAGTTTCCGCCTTCATATAACTAAACTTTTATTTGAAACTTTTTTTCATGAAATTCATTGTTTTTGACTGTCTCAAGATTTAAAAAACTCACCCGATATATATCGAAATTATATATCTGTATATATATATATATTTTTTTTTTTTTTTTCTGGCTCGACAACCCTTCATGGGTATTGGCCTACTGAATTGGTTGCTGTCCTAATTGGAAACAGTACCGAGGGGTCAAGTGGTTAGCTCAACGCACATCTACAACCTTCGTTTCAGTGTTCTTAACCGAGATTCGCTACTTCTCAATCAAGCAGCTACTCATTTATCCTCACGAGGCTGAGTGAACCCCGTTCCAGACCCTATACTTACAGAAAAATTTCTGAGCATAGCCGGGAATCGAACCCGGGACCTCCTTGTTGGCAGCTAGCCATGCTAACCACAACACCAATGAGGCGGCTATCTGTATATATATATATATATATATATATATATATATATATATATATATTATTTATTTGTTTGAAACTATAGTTTCGAAGACTTGGTCTTCATCATCAGTCTTTTTTAATTATAAATATTATTTTTCATGGGGTCAATACCGTATGGATATTGAAAATTTTCGATCTTTACTTTGCTAGGAGCCAGTTTAAAATTGTATAATATATTTTTATTTTATTTATAATTATTATAGTTATAAAAATTTTAGCTGGCTCTCAGCTAAGTAAAGATCGAAAATTTTCAATATCCATACGGTAGTGACCCCATGAAAAATAATATTTATAATTAAAAAAAACTGATGATGAAGACCAAGTCTTCGAAACTATAGTCTCAAACAAATAAATAATATATATATATATATATATATATATATATATATGCAGATATATTATTTCGATATATATGCATGTATGTATGTTTATTTGCATCAGGCAGAGGACAGCCTCTTTGTTTCTCTTTGTGAATCAAGAATTCTGCTACTCTCGGCAAAACAAAAACTTTTCAATTAAAATAAGTGTTCTATATATATAATAAAAATATTAATCTTAAGAAAACAGTATATAAGATAAATAAAAAAAAAAAACTTGAACAATAATATTCATAATAATAATAATAAATTTTAAGAATGGCAAGACAAATTGATTGTGATTTTAGTGCCTGTTCACACTATACGTCCTTGTGTTATCACGTGTTTCACGTGAATATATTAAAGTATAGTGTGTAAAGACACGCTGGGTGCTTTGTTCAAAAATGGCAAGATTGGTCAAATTGTATTTCTAAAATATATAAATATCAAATATTAATATTAATATTAATAAATGTCTTTATTTAAAATATCTTGTAAGAATGTACTTATGTTGTAAATATACTTTAAATTAATGATGTTGTTTTATTTGTGAATTTTGTGCCATTTTCCCTTTCTCTCTTCTGTTTTGTTAACCGACTTCAAAAAAGGAGGAGGTTCTCAATTCGACTGATTTTTACTTTGCTATACATATGGTCAAGTATTGTAATCGTGCATGAAAAAAGTGGTTTTTTTCCTTATTATTTTCGAAATATCTTAAAAACGGCTGAAACTATTTTGATTAGAAAAATTGAGCGAAACCATGGCATTTCTCTCTACAAAAAAGCCCTTATAAGTGAACATCGAAAAAATTATATTTTTCGAGATAATAATTGTTTTATCAAAATGTCTGTTAGTCTGTCCGTCCGTCTGGTTGTCTGGTTGTCCGTTAGTCTGTGCGTTATAAAATTTTTGTGGACGAGATAGCTCAAAAACTAGGGTGAATATCGAAACCAAATTTCACACGTAGCACGTAGTTTTGGTCCATTGAGATTAAGAGCTGATTAGATTTTGGTGTATATCGACCCATAATTAAGGGGGGTGGAGGGGGGTTAAAAATTAAAAATAAAGGCTCGTACCAAACTCAACCAAATTTTGTATACATAATCAGTGGGACCCCAGAAGTCTACAAATGCAAAAACTAACCGCCCAAAATGGGGGGGGGGGGTTGTAGGGTCAAAAAATGAAAATCTTGGCCATTTACCAAACTCAACCAAATTTTGTATACATAATCAGTGGGACACCAGAAGTATAAAAATGCAAAAACTACATGAATATAGATAATTTTATTAAATATTAAATATAAGGAGGGGCCAGGTTGTATGGTAGAGTCAAGTGGATGGCCACATCAGAACATGTCAGCATATTTTTTTGTGTCTGTTACCTTCTTCGCCAATTGTGAACCGATTTTGATGATTTTTTTGCATTAGGTTGAGTATAGTTTCCGATTGGTCCCGTTTTTTTTCATTGTTATTGGACCTTTTTTGCTATGTTTGTTCAGGCATACCTTCTTTGTTTATGAATGATTTTAATGATTCTTTCTGCGTTTGGATCAGTACAACTCCAAGGTAGTCAAGATACCTAACTATTTATTTATTTTATGTATGTTCATCGAGAACTTTTTGCCACGTGGACCGATTTCGATGATTCTTTTTTTATTGGAAAGAGTGTACCTTAGGGGTGGTCCCCTATTAATTTGATCAAGTTCTGGTGATATGATCAATGACGAAATAACGTAAATCTTCAATTGTTATGAACAAATAATCGAAATTATAATAAATAAAATCTTTTATAAAAAAAATCTTAAAACATTCATTTAAAACCCGCAAACGTTTCGAGAGAATTTCTATATTTATGAATTGAATTTTATTATCATTTTCTGATTCATTCGGCTGCCGCTTTCTCGTACGAGATGCATGGAAGGTATTAATAAATAACATCACTAAAAAGAGAAAAATAAAAATATTTTTTATAAAAAAAAAACCGACTTCAAAAAAATAAGCTGACGTGTTCTGATGTGGCCATCCACTTGACTTTACCATACAACCTGGCCCCACCTATATTTAATATTTAATAAAATTATTTATAATCATGTAGGGGAGGGAGGTTAGTTTTTGCATTTTTAGACTCCTGGGGGCCCACTGATTATGTATACAAAATTTGGTTGAGTTTGGTATAAGAGCCTATATTTTTAATTCCCCCCCCTCCTCCACTCCCCTTAATTTTGGGTCGATATGCACCAAAATCTAATCAGCTCTTAATCTCAATGGACCAAAACTACGTGCTACGTGTGAAATTTGGTTTCGATATTCACCCTAGTTTTTGAGCTAGCTCGTCCACAAAAATTTGATAACGCACAGACTGACGGACAAGCAGACAACCAGACGGACAGACTAACAGACATTTTGACAAAACAATTATTATCACGAAAAATATAATTTTTTCGATGTTCACTTAAAATAGTTTCAACTTCGCCCAAAAGGTGTCGGACATTTTTCATAAAGCCAAGTCAATTTAATTATTTCAATAGTTTTTATCATATTGCCTACTCATATTGGACATTTTTAAAGCTATCTGGACATAAATAATGCCCTATAATCACTTGGTCCATAACATATACAATGTTCGGCATTTATCTATATATATAATATTAATCTACTATATACAGATCTATGTATGATTTTCCTTAAATCGATTAACGATATGTTGATTAAAAAAATAAAAAATATTAGTTTAATAGGAAGAATTTCTCAGTACAAAAATAAATGGAAATTTACCTGTTATCACTGATAGTTTTTTTTTCATTTAGCAATTTCATTAAGAATTATTGTCAATGTTGATAAAACAACAACATAATACAATCAATTTAATTAAATAAAAAATCGGTTGTCTGTAAAGTCGGTTTACTGACGATAGTTGAACGTGACAACGTCATAAGAAAATACTGATGGAATGGTATTTTCTTAAGACGTTGTCACGTTCAACTATCGTCAGTAAACCGACTTTACAGACAACCGATTTTTTATTTATTTATTAAACCAATGTTTTTTACACAATTCAAAGATTAAGAATTAATTAAGTTATAAAACAAATAAAAAAATTTAAATATATATTATAGAAATACCAAAAATATAGTTTTTAAATCAGGTACGATTGTAAGAAAAAGTTGAAACGATTAATTATATTTAATATCCTTGAAAATGGGTTAACTTGTTAAAAAAATTTCTTTTCGAATTACTTTTGTCTACATAACTCTTTTTGTTATATAATGTAATCTTATTTTAAAATAATATTTTGAAATACTTTTAATTAGTAATACTATATGGTTTTCCATTGGGAGATTATTTAAAATATGGTTATTTAATGAAGAGAAAATATTCGAGTGTGATTCATTAAAGTCCATCATTAAAGAATTAGTCAAATATATTTCATTGTATTTTTTTTCATAAATTTTCCTCCACTGTCATTTAACGCCTCTCTAATAATTGATTCGGCTTTCCTACACACACTTTTAATAAAAAACAAAAAATATATAAAGAAAATCATACTTGTTTTTTATCACTGTTAATAATAAAAAGAACTGTCTCAAAGATGGATACTATTAACATACGTTCAGATGGGAAGAGAAGGTTTTGTGCCCTTCACACGATGGCGGCTGGAGGGGAAATGCCTGTCTTGACTGGAGACACCCCCACTCCTGCTTTTCTAGCCTAGCTGTTCCTCCTTAGCTCCTTGCACGTTCCGCGCTCTCGCTTGCACTTCAAGCCTTAAATGGAACGCCTCAGATGAGTCATGTTTTTCGAGAGTGCAGCCGGCTTCATCGAATTATAAGACGTTGTCACGTCAAAAAAAAACGAAGGTAGAATTTTATTTATATACACTAACGTCCACAAGTATTTGCCAACCTAGAGAGACTGAAATTTTACTTTTATAGTCGTGATACGAAATAACCAGCTGCGAAGCCCGGATGTGGCGGGCATCTTTTGCTGGCCAGGGTATTACCAAGAGTGAGGACAGATCAAAATGTTTTTCTAATCACCCTCCACCTCCATCACCCGGAATGAAATAATTTATAATCACCAGCTCTTCGGTACGCCACTGATATTGTCAAGATTGAGAACAGGGCAAAATGTATTTGAATGGCAACAAGAAACCTGTGAAAATGTAAAACAAATTAATTATTTGCTTAAATGTTGAACACCTGAGACAATTCCTCTCAGAAAATACAGATCGGAAACAGAAATAATTTGGAGCAAAATATTAACAAGTAAAGTCGTCTCTCGATATTTCGAATTCGAACTCTTCAACAGTTACTGTTAACTTCGCTAAATCGAAAATAAGCTGGCGTGTCCTAATGCGGCCATCCACTTACTCTACCATACAACCTGGCTCCTCCTTATATTTAATATTTAATAAAATTATTTATATTCATGTAGGTAGGGGGGGGGTTGAGTTGTTTGCCATAAAAAAATTTAGTCTTTTTGATTTTAAGTCGATTCTTCCACATTATCAGTAGAGGTTGCCATTAATAGTCAAAACATCAAAAATGGAATGCAATAAGTAAATTTTATAATTTTTCTAATTAATATAACCAAGAATAATTGCTATATCAATGAGAATTGTTTTTGACCGCGGTTATTTGAAAAATGATATTTATCGCGAGACTACTGCGGATTACGCTTTTGAAGTCTGCGGAGTCTTAAGTCTGGACCAAGAGAGAAAAAGATGTGATCCACTTAGCTACAATCCAACGTCATTTCGCGTATAGCCCGCTAGACATTCGGATGGATCACCAAGTGAATTTAGTGAGATCTCAGATGTTATATATTTAATCTCCCTGTCCAGAGCGCTCGGTCTATTAGCATGTATGTTAGATGCTTGCCATAAATTAATCGAATGTTTTCTACATTTGATTCAATCGCGAATCAAATGTAGGGAATTTTTGTCAAATATTGAGTGAAATACATAACATCTGAGATTTCAAATTCACTTGGTGATCCATCTGAATGTCTAGCGGGCTATACGCGAAATGACGTTGGATTGTAGCTAAGTGGATCACATCTTTTCTCTCTTGGTCCAGACTTAAGACTCCGAAGACTCCAATAACGTAATCCGCAGTAGTCTCGCGACAAATATATTTTTCAAATAATCGCGGTCAAAAACAATTCTCATTGATATAGCAATTATTCTTGGTTATATTAATTAGAAAAATTATAAAAATTTATTTAAGATCATTATTTCAAGTTAGAAATATATACTTTAAGTTCAAATATTATTTTCACTCAATATTTGACAAAAATTCCCTACCTACATTTGATTCACGATTGAATCAAATGTAGAAAACATTCGATTTAATGCAATAAGGTTAGTCCTCTAGTAATAGATAAGAATCGATCGTTTGATTTTAAGTCGATTCCTCCATGTCTTCAGCAATGGTTACTAATAATAACCGAAAAGTCAAAATTCCAATGTAGAATGGTTATTCTTCGACTGTTAAATGAGAATCGATCATTATTTTTGACTTAAAGTCAACATGAACTGCAAATTTCAAGTGATATCTGAATAATAATAAAGGAATAAACATATTAATATTTCAAGTGAATTTGGGTAAAGTTTAACAACGATTCGTTGCAGTTTATTTCGAAATATCTCAAAAACGGCTGAAACTATTTTGATTAAAAAAAATTGAGGGAAATCATGGCATTTCGCTCTACAAAAAAGCCTAATAAGTGAACATCGAAAAAATTACATTTTTTGAGATAATAATTGTTTTGTCAAAATTTCTGTGTCTGTTTGGTTGTCCGGTTTTCTGGTTGTCTATCCGTTAGTCTGTGCGTTACCAAATTTTTGTGGACGAGCTAGCTCAAAAACTAGTGTGAATATCGAAACCAAATTTCACACGTAGTTTTGGTCCATTGAGATTAAGAGCTGATTAGATTTTGGTGGATATCCACCCAAAATTAAGGGGGGTGGAGGGGGGTTAAAAATCTAGCCCGTTTGAGCAAACTCAACCAAATTTTGCATACATAATCAGTGGGCCCCCAAAAGTCTACAAATGCAAAAACTAACCGCCCAAAATGGGTGGGGGGTGGGGGTGTAGGGTCAAAAAATGAAAATCTTGGCCATTTACCAAACTCAACCAAATTTTGTATACATAATCAGTGGGACACCAGAAGTATAAAAATGCAATAACTAACCCTCCCCTCACCCCTAAATGATTATAAATAATTTTAAGGGCCAGGTTGTATGGTAAAGTCAACTGGATGGCCACATCAGAACTTATTTTTTTACAAAAATTATTTTTCACAAATATCAATATTCTTTTACGATAATCTCTTAAAAGTACCCCCCCCCCCCATTTTATTCACTTCTAAAGAATTAGAAATAGCTTTTTATTACCTCTTATTGAAGTTATCAAATTGACAGTTTTGATTTTTACCATATAATGCTAAAATGGAATATACAATGAGAAATTATCTCTCTGATAATTAGTAAACGATGATAACGGATAAAGATAGATTCTATCTATAGAATGTTCTTCTTTCGAATAGAATTTCAAACAAGTTAAAACATAAAAAAAGGCTTATTTATCTTTTGTATTAAATGACCATCTCTATTACGATATGCTGGGTACACCCAAAGAGTATAACCGGCTGGCCGTCTGGGACATTGAGTTGACACAAGTCTTATTTATTTATTTTATTTTATTACTAATATATAGGCAGTATGGGAAAAGTATTTTTTTTTTTTTTTTTATTTAATGTCACCGGGAACAAAGCCCATTTAGACAGCACATAAGTAAAGTGTTAGTAGGGTTAGTGAGGGAGCCGAGTTTTCAGCCGGCAGAAATTTTTATTTGCCAGCCAGGATCGAACCCCGGCCTCCCACTTCAACATCGTCATAATCGATCGATGCCGAAGCGAGGCCAATGCGTTAGCTGACTGAGCCAACCCGGCTCCCAAAGTATTTTAATAGTGCAGAAAAAAATTGATATTTTTGCTTAGTTTTTTCAAAATAACTCCAGGGTCTTCCCAAGCATAGAGTCATCCTATTTTTATGAAACTGGCCCTTAGAAAAGGCTGTATGGTAATATCAATTGGTGTGGTTTTTGCTTGTTTTAGTTTTGAAATCCAAAGGTGAGAATTTTTTTTATCTTTTTGACTATGTTGATATACAGATTCACATATTACATAGCTTAGAGCTTAGACCATGAAATATATAGACACGCCCTCTGCTACTCTCCACACAGAGTTAAGTGAGGCCAACATCGCCTACAGATGACGTCACGTTCTCGCATAAATATTTTGGTAATATTAATTTGCGATTATTGGAATCCAAAATAAATAATCTAAACTACGAAATATATAGACACGCCCTCTGCTACTCTCCACACAGAGTTAAGTGAGGCCAACATCGCCTACAGATGACGTCACGTTCTCGCATAAATATTTTGGTAATATTAATTTGCGATTATTGGAATCCAAAATAAATAATCTAAACTACGATAAATTTATCTCAATGTATATAATTCCTATAGTGGTCATGCTATTTCTGGGTGTTCCTACCTACAGATGACGTCACATTCTCTAGTTGATGTTGGCCTCACCAAATCGACACCAGGGCGTGTCTATATATTTCATGGTCTAAGTCACATACAATACCTTTAGAACCAAAAGTCGTGTAAAGTTTGTTCTGGGGTCAAAATATACTCATAGACAAATTATTATAATAACTCACTTAAATATTTTTTCTCAAATTTCACATTTTATTTAAATTTTATAAAATTTTCTTTATTAGGTACAATTTCCGCAAATTTTATCCATGTTTGTTACATATTTCCATTACAAAGAATGTTGAAGAATTTTGGTCTCACTAGCTTTAGAATATCTAAATGAAAAATACTGTGATTCATTTATACGGAAAGATCTTCTTGAACAGTTTAGCTAATGAGCTGAAAAAATTTTGTATTAATAAAATCTACATCTCTCCCGATTTTCAGTTTAAATCGTTGGAAGAAAAAAATAAAAGTCAAAGAAAATTTACAGTGAGCGACACAATCTTAAAAAATTTAACTTACTAATTCTATTCAAAAAAAATTACGAGAGATTGTTTGACGTCTAATGAATCTGAATTGTTATGGATAATTTTTATTTTATTATAGGGCTGGACTTGGGATTTGAACCCAATAAGTACTCAGAGCCAATGGATTATACTTTGAGGCTAAACCACGCGGACATTTAATACAAGTTACCCATAACGACTCGGATATGTAGTAGGTGGCAATCTCAGTTTGAATGGTAAAATTAAAAATTATTATAGTGAACCAATTCTGCCTATACTGGCAATACTATATACTTTTAAAGAGTATAGCCTTTGCTTTTCTAACTAAGATAGTAGGATAAAACTCTATCTATCTTCCGATATAGGACTTCTCAATCAATTCCAATATTTCCAATGAAATAACACGACTGGACTGCGAAGGCTGTGAAAAAGACAAGAGAAATTGTGATTAGAAGAGGTCCACCCATTTCAGATCAAACAGGCCCCAAAGTTTGTTATAATACTTCGGAAAGCCATTGGGAACCGATGCTTTGAACGATGCTAGGAAAGTTTATCGGCAGCAATTAATCACTAGCTGATTATGGCCGCGTCAGTTTATCGCATATACAATCTATAGCCTACAAATAAATGATCGCTAACATATTTTATAACTCTTTGGATGAATTTAGAGAAGATTGAAAAAATATTTATTATTTGATTTTTTTACTATTTTTTGATAAATAATTCTATTAAAATACAAAATTATAATCTACCTATTAAAATACATATTTTCATAAATAGATATATATATATATGTAATAATGTTTGTTTCAGGATTTTCCTTTGGTAAATAAAAATTGATTCGGCTAAAAAAGGAGTTTAATAGTTAAAATAAGCTTATTTACAAATATAATACATGGTTAAAGTGACAAGTATATTCACATAAAAAAGGAGAATCAAAATTTAAAGTCCTTAGTTATTCTTTAAGTAAATGAATTATATAATTATACATACAAATATTATTCTAATGTTTATTTAATAAACTATATATATATATATGTGTGTGTCTGTTCTTTACTTTACCATACAGGGTATGGTCAAGTATTGTAATCGTGCATGAAAAAGTAGTTTTTTCCTTCTTTTTAACCGACTTCAAAAAAGGAGGAGGTTCTCTATTCGATTGAATTTTTTTTTTTTTTTTTTTTTTTTTTTTGTGCCTATGTTACCTCATATCTCCGCCAATTGTCAACCGATTTTGAAAAATTTTTTTGCATTGGGTCCAGTCTAGCTTCCGATTGGTCCCATTTTTTTTTCGATTTTTTCATAGGTATTAGACCTTTTTTATTAGGTTTGTTTAGGTTTGTTTAGACCTAACCTCTTTGTTTATGAACCGATTTCGATGGTTCTTTTTTTATCCGAAAGGGGTGTCTTAGGGATGGTGTCATATTAATTTGGTCAAGTTCTGATGATATAATCACTATTTATAACATCACTAAAAAGAGAAAAATAAAAATTTTTAAGAAAAAATAAAAACCGACTTCAAAAATTAAGTGCAACAAATATAAAAATACACTAAAAGGTATAAAATAATTATTATCTTATTTAGTTACAACTAAACGACGAAATATTAACACGAAATTACTTTTTGAAGTCGGTGCCAAACATATACCTTTTATGAATCGCACTCGACGGATCTTACTTAGTACGTTTGGAGGGTATGCTCGCTTATATAGGTATAGTTAGTTTGGCACCGACTTCAAAAAGTAATTTCATGTTAATATTTCGTCGTTTAGTTGTAACTAAATAAGATAATAATTATTTTATACCTTTTAGTGTATTTTATTTGTTGCATTTAATTTTTGAAGTCGAGTTTTTATTTTTTTCTTAAAAATTATTTAGAAATATCTCAAAAACTGCTGAAACTATTTTAATTTAAAAAATTGAGCGAAACCATGGCATTTCACTCTACAAAAAAGCTTTAATAAGTGAACATCCTAAAAATTATATTTTTCGGGATAATAATTGTTTTGTCAAAATGTCTGTTAGTTAGTCTGTGCATTACCAAATTTTAGTGGACGACCTAGCTCAAAAACTAGTATGAATATCGAAACCAAATTTCACACTTAGTTTTGCACCATTGAGATTAAGAGCTGATTAGATTTTGGTGCATATCGACCCAAAATTATGGGGGGTGGAGGGGGGTAAAAAATAAAAAATCTATGCTATTTGAGCAAACTCAACCAAATTTTGTATACATAATCAGTGGGACCCCAGAAGTTTAAAAATGCAAAAACTAACCGCCCAAAATGGGGTGGGGGTGTAGGGTCAAAAAACGAAAATCTTGGCCATTTACCAAACTCAACCAAATTTTGTATACATAATCAGTGGGACCCCAGAAGTATAAAAATGTAAAAACTAACCCCCGCCCCTACATGATTATAAAAAATTTTAGGGGCCAGGTTGTATGGTAAAGTCAAGTGGATGGCCACATCAGAACACGTCAGCTTATTTATCACAGTACTATTTCTTCATAGTTCATAGAATTCCAAAAATATACTATAATCATAGCTTAAGGCTTAAATAAAAAAAATAAAAATTATATGACTTAACAAAACACATCTCTCATTCCTTTTAGACGGTAAATTGCTGGCGATGAATTGCGGGCGATAAATTTGTTATTTGTTATGTGATAAGCTGACTCGGCGATTAATTTCTGGTGATAAATGGCTATCGATAAATTTTCCTAACCCTGCTTTGAACATGCTAAGGCAGAAATTAAAAATACCAGAGTGAAAAGAAATTATAGGGAAAAGGCAAGCGAAGTATATTTTTAATTTGAAAGTTTTTTGCCGAGAGTAGCAGAATTTTTATATATTGAAGGAAAATTATAAATTATATTTATAACGAGTATATTTTTAATTGTCAATTTTTAATAGATTCTAACCATGGGAGGAAAGAAAGAGGAAGCTGAACTTTGGAGTGGGCTTATCGCATGGCAAAAACAGCTGATGAGGCAAAGTAGCAGAGAGCACAGACAGAGCAAAGAGGTTTTGTTTGGTATCAGATAATGGCTTCCGGAGCTGATACCATTAACCAAGATAAAGCTAAAGAAATGGGCATCAATGGAAATACTTTTTCAGCTTTCATTTATTTATACTTTTCCAAGTTAATTCTAATGCTTAACTAGAAATTTCTAAACAGGCCAGGATTTACGCGCAGGCTATAATAGGATGTAGCCTTTTGGGCCCGCAACACAAAGGGCCCGGACTATTCGTATACGAAAAAAAAAATAAGCTGACCTGTTCTGATGTGGCCATCCAATTGACTTTACCATACAACCTGGCCCCTCACTCATATTTAATATTTAATAAAATTATTTATAATCATGTAGGGGAAGGTGGTTAGTTTTTGCGTTTTCAGACTCCTGGGGGCCCACTGATTAAATATACAAAATTTGGTTGAGTTTGGTACTAAAGCCTAGATTTTCATTTTTGACCATACCCCCCCCCATTTTGGGCGGTTAGTTTTTTCTATTTTTAGACTTCTGGGGGCCCACTCATTATGTATACAACATTGGTTGAGTTTGGTACAAGGGCCTATATTTTCATTTTTTGATCCTACGCCCCCCTCCCCATATTTGGGTGGTTAATTTTTGCAATTTTTAGACTTCTGGGGGTCCACTGATAATGTATATAAAATTTGGTTGAATTTGCTCAAATGGCCTAGATTTTTAATTTTTAACCCCCCTTAAATTTTGGGTCGATATACACCAAAATCTATCCTTAATCTCAATGGACCAAAACTACGTGTGAAATTTTGTTTCGATATTCACACTAGTTTTGAGCTAGCTCGTCCACAAAAATTTGGTAACGCACAGACTAACAGACTTTTTGACAAAACAATTATTATCTCGAAAAACATAATTTTTTCGATGTTCACTTATTAGAGCTTTTTTGTAGAGCGAAATGCCATGGTTTCGCTCAATTTTTTTAATCAAAATGGTTTCAGCCGTTTTTGAGATATTTTGAAAAAAGAAGAAGGAAAAAACACTTTTTTCATGCACGATTACAATACTTGACCATACCTTGTATGGTAAAATAACAACACAACAGTGGAGAATGGTCATTTTCAAAATTAAAGTTAATCAAAAACCGGCTTCGAAACTCCTGCTAGAAGACAGGGTCA
The DNA here is from genome assembly GCA_024734495.1 of Forficula auricularia. Lineage (NCBI taxonomy): Eukaryota > Metazoa > Arthropoda > Insecta > Dermaptera > Forficulidae > Forficula > Forficula auricularia. Next base: position 10,861,373 of record JALMQS010000070.1, read on the forward strand.
ATGTTTTGGTTTCGGTTAGCATTGAAAGTAATATTTTAAGACAACTAAAACTAAGTTTAGGAGATATTATAAGTTGTTTCATTAGTATGAAGTGTAGGCGCAAACCAATTAGTCACTAAATCATTTCCAAGTTAAGTTATATGTAGTAACTACAATCTCAACAAAAACATTGTACAAAAAAAGGCCAAGTTCGATTAATAAAAACCGTTTAAAAAAAGAAGTGAGATCTAATGTGCTGCCAAGTTCAACATCATCAATTTATTAAATGAGTCGAGAATATATTAGTAACTTCAATTAAAACGAATGTTTTTCATTTCACATGTCCAACTATATTTATTTTTTGATTTCAAATTTTTAGTTGAAATTATTTTCCTAAAACTTGGCTTTTACGCATTATATTATTATTATTTGATTGGGCCTCCACCACTCCCCTCTTATTATGATCTCATGATATGGTAACTAGTAATTCGTGACATACATAACAATGCGTAAAAGCCACGTTTTATGAAAATAATTTCAAATAAAAATGTGAATTCAATAAAAGATATAGAGGGACATGTGAAATGAAAAATCATGCGTTTTAATTGAAGTTACTAATATATTCTCGACTCATTTAATAAATTGATGATATTGAACTTGGCAGCACATTAGATCTCTTTACTTTTTTTGGCAAACGGATTTTATTAATTGAACTTGGCCTTTTTTACACAAGTGTTTTTGTTGAGATTTCACTTCTTTTTGTAAGTTGGATGGGAATTTAACCTTCAAGATTCACGCATTTATTTTATAGGATGATGAAAAACTTTTTCGATTTCTCACTTTATTAGTGATTCACGTTATTATACTATGTCAAATTTTAGCATTCTAGTGTCGTTGAATTTTTACTATTAGTTAATTTAGCTCATAAGTTTCACTCCTTCATTTTAGATGCTGAAGAAGGGAAACTTACAGTTTTTCGATTTCTCCCATTATTAATGACTCAAAATATTACTAACATTCCAATTTTTAGCATTTTATAGCCTTTGAATTTTTACTGGATGAGAATTTATATTATAAACTTCACACCTTCTTTTAAGATGCTGAGGAAGGGAACGTTTCGTCTTTTCGATTCTCTTCTTTATCAAGCCAAACTCAACCTGTATGTCAAATTTCATCATTCTAGTCATTGTATTTTTACTATATGTTAATTTAGCCTATAAATTTCAACCCTTCATTTTATGTTCTGAAGAAGAGAAAGTTTCGGTCTTCGATTTCACCTTTTATTAACACCCCAAAATCTACCACCATCCCGAAAATAATAAAATTTTATCACACAAAAAATACACCCCCTTCATTTTATGTCCTGAAAAAGGAAATGTTTCGGTTTTGCGATTTCATTCTTTATTAATGTACCAAATTCTACCAACATACCAAGTTTTAGGATTCCAGTGTCATTGTACTTTTACTGTATGTTAATTAAGCCTATGAATTTCACCCCTTTATTTCGGGCCCCGAAGAAGGGAAAGTTTCGATTTTTCAATTTTCTCATTTATTAATGTGCCCACCTTTGCCAGTATGCCAAATTTCAGCACATGCACCCCTCCTCTGGAACTTCCCCTTGCTCCCTGGATCCCCTCCCCCTTGGCCCCCTAAACCCCCTACCATCCTTCGCCTCCAATCACTCTCCAAACAAAATTTGGTTAAGTTTAGTCCAAAGGGCTGGAATTTTCATTTTTGATCCTCCTCCCATTTTGGGTGGTTAGTTTTTGCATTTCTAGCCTTTTGGGGGCCCACAAAATTGGTATACAGAATTTGGTTGAGTTTGCTCCATCGGCAAGAATTTTAATTTTTTTTCCCCCACTCCCCATTTTATGTGGCTGGTTTTTGCATATCTAGCTCTCTAGAGAGCCACAGAATATGTGTACAAAATTTGGATGAGTTTGCTCCATGGGCAAGAATTTTCATTTTTTACTCTCCCCCCTCCCCATTTTGGGTAGTTATTTTAAAAAATTTTAAAGAAAATGTCCAAAATTACATCCTCTACAACTTTGATTCTAGTGAAATTTGCCGTAGAGTAAGCAGTTTAGGAGTTATAATCAAATAATTCCTAGGACATACAGACACTGGGGGGGGGGGCATAGGTAGGTATATATCGAGGGGTGAACCGCCACCTAATATGCTGTACACCTACTTCCGCTTGTACTTCAAATATTCAAATATTTCCAAGTGCTTCCAAATAATTCCAAATATTTCCAAGTACTTTCAAATATTCCCAAGTATTTTCAAATATTTCCAAGTACTTCCAAATATTTCCAAAGAGGTGTACACCTACTTCCAACCGCGGATCACCCCTCGGTATATATATATATATATATATATATAGGTACAGATATAGGCACAAATGCCCTTCAGTAGTATCTCAATTCAAGTCAAACTTGAGAAAAAATGAACAAAACGTACTAGTACAAAAATAAAATGACGGATTATTACGTCGCCGCCTCCTTGAATTCAATCGCGAATCAAATATAGGTGATTTTTGTCAAATATTGAGTCAAAATAATATCTGAACTTATATATTTCTAGCTTGAAATAATGATGTTAAATAAATTTATAATTTTCCTCATTAATATATCAAAGAATAATTGATATATTAATGAGAATTGTTTTGACCGTGCTTTTTTGAAAAAAGAGAAAAAGCGAATGGTGTGGACACCACACGACTTTCTTTCTGGTTTCTTCCTTATTTGAAATCTTTATACTAATGTTCTTCTTTCAAATCACTTGAAGTTGTGTTTTCCCCAAGCTGTTTTGAGAAAAACAGAAAAAACCAAAAGAGTCTTTGAATAAATACTCCCGGTTGTATAATTTCAATCAAAGTTCTGCGACTTACACCATGTACGAGATATGAGCGTTTAAAATAATAGTTTTCTAATTAATATATTAAAGAATAATGAATTATAATAATAAGAATAACACTTTTTAATATAGTGATGAATGAAATCATTGGAGAAATAAAAAGCCTAAAAGAATATTCCTTAGGGGACGAGAATTTAACAATGCGTTTGCTATGCAGACGATGCAGCACTCGTTGTAGAAGATGAAGATTCCCTCGAGCGCCTCCTGTATAAATTCAGCTGTGTTGCACATAAATTCGGTCTCACCCTGTCAACCAAGAGACCAAAACTCTCACAATCTCTAAAATACCACTCCGATGTAAACTACAACTATACGATACGATTGTCGAACAAGTCATGGCCTTCACGTACCTTGGAATCCAAATGACCTCTCATCGAGACCTAGAATCATAGGTAAAACATCAAGCAATAAAGGCCTCGAAAATATCGGGTTGCTTTAACAGTGCAATCTGGTCAAACCAATATTTAAGAACGGAGGCCAAGATACGAGTCTACAAAACCGTGTTACGTCCAATATTAACATACGCAGCTGAGACAAGACCCGACACTGCAAAAACTTCTCAATTATTGGAAACAACAGAAATGAAGACATTGCGAAGGATAACGAACGTGACCAGGCTCGATAGAATGAATAGTGAATATATTAGAGAAAAATGTAGAATACAAAAGGTGGGAGAATGGATCAAGAAAAGAAGAACAGAATGGTACGCGCATGTGGGAAGAATGACAGAAGACCGACTGATAAAGAAAGTGATGACGAACAAGCCGATTGAAATAAGAAGTAGAGGTCGTCCCCAGGGCCGTCTTATTATAGGCTGGGGCCCTTGGGCACACAAGAATTTGGGGCCCATTTGGAAAGTAAAAAAAGCGAATTATAATAACATTTTTTTTACTAAGTATGACCATTTATTATAGGTAGTCAAATACAGTATGATATAATATGGCATTAATGATATTAGAATGCTGCTGGTTTTTTGGTTACGATTACGATAACTGTTTCTTTCTGGATTTCTGTTGAGCAAAATCTTCTATTATATCCTTAATTCAATTTTTGAAGGATATCACTTTCTATGCACATAATTGACAAATTACTCAGTCGTTCTTGTAACATTGTTGTTCGCAATTCATTTTTTATTCTCTTAAGCTGCGAAAATGACCGCTCTCCACTACAATTGGTAACCATTAGGAAAAGGAATATTCTTGTAGCAATTTCTACGATTGGAAAAGTTTCTTCCAATTTATCTGATTTTATTAGGTTATGTAAGGTTGAGATATTTAAATCCGCTGATTGCTTTGTGCTATGTCTTTTAAATATTGGCTTAAATGAAAACATTCTGTTTTGAGCTCATCTGCATTAATGTCTTCATGATAAAATTCTGCAAATTCTTTGCATTTTTTGGTCAACTCACCAGATTCGATTGTTGTTAACTGACAAAGAAAACTAAATCGACTATCAATTTCTTGGTATGCTGCCGAACGTTTTTTTAATTGTGTATTTAATGTGTCAAGTGTAATGTGCCCGACAAAAATGTTTTGAAAATAAATGTGAGAGAGAAATTGTCGGTCCTTCGGGGCCCCTGAGAATGGGGGCCCTGGGCACGGGCCCCATGTGCCCTTATGGTGAAGACGGTATTGGTCGTCCCAAGAAGAGATGGTATGACGATCTGGAAGAAACAAACCTATAGGTTTAAAAACAAGAAGAAGAAGAAGAAGAATTAATATATCAAAGAGAATTGTTTTTGACCGCGTTTTTAAACAAGATATATATATCGCTAGACTACTGCTTGTTGAGGCTATTGGAGTCAGCTGAATCTTAAGTTTGGACCAAGAGAGAATGAAAAAGATATGGTCCATCTAGGTATGATTCAGCATCATTTAGCGATTAGCCCGCATGACGCTTTTTACCAAATACGGATATGGATCACGTGCTGCCAGCGCGCTCAATTTGTTAACACGTGTGTTGCTATCAATTAATCATGAGTTTCCTAGATTTCATTCAGCATCATTTCGCGATTAGCCCACATGACGCTTTTTACCAGTAATAATAATATCTGAATTTATTTATTTCTGTGTAAGAAATAATGAATTTAAATAGTTTTCTAATTAATATGTTAAAATAATGTTTATTTGTTATACAACTAAATTTATTCCGTTCCTCTAATTATAATCGGAGTTTGAAGAACTCAAGAAATTTGATAAATATACGGATTATTAAATAAAAGGGCCATTGAGCCTTTATTAAAAAAAATATAATAGTAAAACGAAAAAATGTTCAATTAAATATAAGTAGATACTTCATTAACCGACTTTAAAAAAGGAGGAGGTTCTCAATTTGACTGATTTTTTTTGTGTCTATGTTACCTGATATCTTCGCCAATTGTAAACCGATTTTGATTATTTTTTTTGCATTGGGTTCAGTCTAGTTTCCGATTGGTCCCGTTTTTTTCATTGGTTTTTTACCTTTTTTGCTATGTTTGTTTATGCATAACTTCTTTGTTTATGGACCGATTTCGATGATTCTTTTTATATTGGAAATATGGTACCTTAGGGGTGGTCCTATATTAATTTAGTCAAATTCTGATGATATGATAAATGACGAATAACGTAAATATCCAATTCTTATGAGCAAATAATCGAAATTATAACAAAAACAATCTTTTATAAAAAAAATCTTAAAACGTTCATTTAAAATCCGCAAACGTTTTTAGAGAATTTCTATATTTATGAATTGAATTTTATTATCATTTTCTGATTCATTCGCCCTACGCTTTCTCTTACGAGATGCATACAAAGTATTATATTAAGTCACTATTAATAACATCACTAAAAAGAGAAAAATAAAAATAATTTTTATAAAAAAATAAAACCGACTTCAAAAAAATTAAATGCAACAAATAAAATAATAATAACTTAAAAATAAAATAAAATGCACTAAAAGGTATAAAATAATTATTATCTTATTTAGTTACAACTAAACGACGAAATATTTACATGAAATCACTTTTTGAAGTCGGTGCTAAACAATAAGCTAAATAAGGGACCCAGGGATTATTTAACGGATTATAGTGGTGTTTCACAAAGTATTCCTGTGTTTAATATGTTTCACTATAAACCAACACCGCTTTCCCTAAACTTTATATATATAAGCGAGCCTACCCGCCAATCGTACTAAGTAAAATCCGTCAAGTTTGATTCATAAAATGTATTTTTTGGCACCGACTTCAGAAAGTGGTTTCATGTAAATATTTCGTCGTTTACTTGTAACTAAATTAGATTATTATTTTATATCTTTTAGTGTATTTTATTTTATTTTTGAGTTTTATTATTTTATTTGTTGCATTTAATTTTTTTGAAGTCGGTTTTATTTTTTTTTTAATTATTTTTATTAAAATATAATTAAAGAGTTTTTTTTTTGGCTTTTCGGACTTTCTAGCCATAAGCCATTTACGATACTAATTATTTTATTTAAATTTGTCTCTACCTCGGGGGTCAGATTTTAGCCGGATGCCTCGAGTCGGATTCGAACTCGGGTCCTCTTGGTTAGCTGGCTGACATGCTACCGCCTAGCCTACCCGACCCCCCCCCAATTAAAGAGTTATTTCAGGAATTTTAATATTCCTGATTATTTATTTTATATATTTAACAATGTTTCACTAAAGAGCAGCTTTTGGTGAATTGATTGGGAAATAGAGGAGGAAATTAATTGGATGGATTAATTTCCGCAATATGGTATTGGAATAATTATCGGAAAAGAGGTTTTTTTCTATAATTAGTTTTTTCCTCTTATTAAAAACAAGGACTAAAGATGATCAAGGACACTCGATGGTGGAGAAGTAATCTCCGGAGTCGAAGCTAAAATACAATGTATACATTAATTAATGTAAAATAATTGATTTAATAAAATTTATAAAAAAAGAGCAGCTTTTGGTATTTCATTTATTTAAAAATTCCCACTGATGTTTCGGTAGCCGACTATTGGTTATAGCCTTCGTCGGAGAAAGAATTTATAAACAAATTATGATATAAAACTCATCAAAGAATAATATATACAAGAAATATACAGGAAAAATACTTATCAACCACTCCAAAAATCCTAAAGTGATAGAAAATCTCTCATTTTCGGATTTTTTTAAGAAAATAAAGTTTTACTTTTAAAGAAATTTTAATTTATTCCAATATTATATTATATACAGAGCTCGAATATTTTAATATTTATTTTTATATTTCTCCTAAAAATTAAAATTATTAACCACTCCAAAAATCCTGAAGTGACACAATTCTTGTACTTTCTTTAAAATTAGACTAATTATAGTCATTGTCAGTAGGTAGCTAGAGAACTAGAAACTTATTATTGGTATACTTCTCGTATTTTTTTTTCGGTTTCACAATCAAATGTAATAAAAAATTTAACCTTGTATGTCTAAGTGCTATATAGTGAGATAAGATTTTATCAAAATATATACTATAGCGTGTTTTTATTTCTTTTTTATTTCTTACATCTTGTAATTTATGTGACTTCGAAATAATATAATTTCATTTTATCAAATCAATATTTATTGGTTTTATTTTATGTAATTTATTCATTTAAAATATAGTATCTTATGAATGATAAACTTAAATTCAAAATCATTGAAAAAATGGTCCTCAAGTAGGGAAGAATTTTAATTATGCAAATCATAGTCTATAAAATTCTTTTGTTGTTTTTAATTTCCATGGGCTGGCTGCTTTTACACTTTAATTCAGCATTGAGTTCTACCACTTCGTCTTCAATAGAAAATACCTATAATTAATTAAATTTCCTAATTATAATATACAATATTATTTCTAATGAACTAGTAGTGGGGTTTAAAATTAAAATACCGATTAATTAATAAAAGGAAATTGAAATAAGCTGACGTGTTCTAATGTGGCCATCCACTTAACTTTACCATACAATCTGGCCCTTAAAATTATTTATAATCGTTTTTGCATTTTTATACTTCTGGTGTCCCACTGATTATGTATACAAAATTTGGTTGAGTCTGCTCAAATGGCCTAGATTTTTTATTTTTAACCCCCCCCCCCCTCACTTAATTTTGGGTCGATATGCACCAAAATCTAATCAGCTCTTAATCTCAATGGACCAAAACTACGTGTGAAATTTGGTTTCGATATTCACTCTAGTTTTTGAGCTAGCTCGTCCACAAAAATTTGGTAACGCACAGACTAACGGACAGACAATCAGACTAGCTAACTTACAGAAATTTTGACAAAACAATTATTATCTCGAAAAATATAATTTTTTCGATGTTCACTTATTAGAGCTTTTTTGTAGAGCGAAATGTCATGGTTTAGCTCAATTTTTTTAATCAAAATAGTTTTAGAAGTTTTTGAGATATTTTGAAAAAAGAAGGAAAAAAACACTTTTTCATGCACGATTACAATACTTGACCATAAATAAAAAATTGATTGTACATTTTTATTGAGACACCCATGCAAGGGTTCTAGCACCCCCCCCCCCCACCACACACACACATACACCGGCTACAGACCTTTGGAGATAGATAAATTCGTTTTGTTGTCTCCCCTCTATAAGTATCTGTGTTTGATTCTTTATTTAATAAGAAACAACCAGATCTATTCATTAATATTTAGATTTAATTATTGTAATTATATAGTTTTAATAAATGATAAAATGTTATTATAATAACCATGTTTATACTAAAGATTTGCTTCAGAATAAATTTATTTATAATTTCCTAGTATGATTTATGCCAAATTTCTATATAATCAAGGGTGGCGAAAAATTTCTTGGTCAAAATGGGGTCGTGAATGAAAAACGTTTAAGAAGCGCTGCTCTAGAAGAAAGCCTTCTAGAGTGAAATATTTTACGAGATATTAATTATAATGGCCTTGATAGCAAAGTTAAATTATGGTTAAATTACTGGGAATCAAGTTTCTTCAATAATTTTTATAAAAAAAATAAAACCGACTTCAAAAAATTAAATGCAACAAATAAAATAATAATAACTTAAAAATCAAATAAAATGGACTAAAAGGTATATAATAATTATCTTATTTAGTTACAGCTAAACGACGAAATATTAACATGAAATTACTTTTTGAAGTCGGTGCTAAACAAACTATATAAGCGAGCGTACCCGCCAAACGTACTAAGTAAGATCCGCCGAGTGCAATTCATAAAATGTATATGTTTGACACCGACTTCAAAAAGTAATTTCATGCATGTTAATATTTCGTCGTTTAGTTGTAACTAAATAAGATAATTATTTTATACCTTTTAGTGTATTTTATTTGATTTTTAAGTTATTATTATTTTATTTGTTCCATTTAATTTTTTTGAAGTCGATTTTATTTATTTTTTATAAAAATTATTTTTATTTTTCTCTTTTTAGTGAAGTTATTAATAGTGACTTAATATAATACCTTGCATAGATCTCGTAAAAGAAAGCGTCGAGCGAATGAATCAGAAAATGATAATAAAATTTAATTCATAAATATAGAAATTATCTATAAACGTTAGCGGGTTTTAAATGAATGTTTTAAGATTTTTTTTTATAAAAGATTTTATTTATTATAATTTCGATTATTTGCACATAAAAATTGGAGATTTCCGTTATTTTATCATTGATCATATTATCAGAACTTGACCAAATTAATATGGTTCCACCCCTAAGGTACCCCCTTTACAATAAAAAAAGAATCATCGAAATCGGTCGATAAACAAAGAAGTTATGCATGTACATATATAACAAAAAAGGTCCAATACGAATGAAAAAAAAAACAGGACCAATCGGAATCTAGATTGAACCCAATGCAAAAAAAGCATCAAAATCGGTTCACAATTGGCGGAGATATGAGGTAACATAGACACAAAAAAAAATCAGTCGAATTGAGAACCTCCTCCTTTTTTGAAGTCGGTTAAAAATGACTTTGAAAATCATATTATACATAGCCTTATTTATGGCTACATATATCCCCATGACTTCAAGGAACTGGAACTCTCTCCCAGCCTCTATCTTTCCCAGCACCTATGATCTTCAAACCTTCAAAACCAGGGTGCATAGACACCTACGTCTACACCCTCTCACTTAATCAACTTTCCCTTCTCTTCGGTAATGCAAGGGTCTTTCGAGATCCATAGGGGCTACATCTTTACTGGTGCACCCCTTCTTGCATTCGATTGCATTAAAAAAAAAAAAAAAAAAAAAATTCCCACAGTCGCCAACCACCAGTCAAATGTATATTGAATGCACATTTACCATTTGGACTGGTAAGAGTATACATTGCCGGAAAATCTATACATTATTCTGGATATGCACGTTTGCCTTAACATATACTAGTATATTACAGGGGCGTAGCTAGAACTTAGTTCTGGGGGGGCTCAACCAGCTAGATTTCCAAATTAAAATTTACATATTTATTTTTTATTAACAATTATTTGAGCATTAAGCAATAAATAGTCCCTTCCCATATTTACAACAATGTTCTTTTTTTTATGGTGAAGTAAAAAGTTCTGAGCCTTTTTCGTTAGATGGCTATTATGAGCCATATCTCACGATGTATACGTCGCATCTGGTCACTCTTTTTGCGATTTAAAGGTGACATAACGCTTTAAAAAAGTTCTTTGACAGTTTTGTGTTTGGTGAAGCCAGTTGTATGTTAGAGCGTTCCAAAATAGAGGTAAAAAAGAGAAAATTCGATACATTCTTCGGCACCACTACGACCAAGGGAAAAAGCTGAGCAGGCGGCCAAAAAAATTTGTTCTGTTTATGGACCCAATACAGTATCGAATACAACAGCAAAGTTGTGATTCCAACTATTCCGTTCTGGTAATATGGACGTCGAAGTTGAGACACGCTCTGGTAGGCCAATCGTCGAAAATGTCGATAAAATCATGGAAATTGTCGAGTCGGAACGGCATACGAGCACTTATTCCATTGCCCAGGAACTGAAGATTAGTGAGAAAACCTCTTGGAACCATTTGCATAAGGCTGGTCTCAAGAAGAAACTCGATGTATGGATGCCACACGAATTGACGCAAAAGAAACTTTTGGACCGAATTGATGCCTGCGTTTTTTTGCTGAATCGATGGCGATGGCGATAGGGATGGTGATTGTCGATGAAAAATGGGTCACATGCGAGAACAACAGGGAAAAAGATCGTGGTCCAAGCGCGGTGAGCCGGCCCAAACGATCGCCAAACCCGGATTACCGGTCAAGATGGTTTTACTGTGTGTTTGGTGGGGTTGGAAGGGAATCATCCACTATGAGGTGTTCGGTCCAATCACTCAATTCGGACCTATACTGTCAACAAATGATCAGATTGAAGCAGGCGATAGACAAGAAGCGGCCAAAATTGGCCAATAGGAAGGGTGTTGTGTTCCATCAAGTGAACGCCAGGCAGCACACATCGTTAACGACGCGCCAGAAGCTCCGAGAGCTTGAATGGGTTGGTTGGGAGGTTATATCGCACCATGCGATCATCACCTATTCAAGCATTTGCAAAATTTTCTTGATGGTACAAAACTGGCCTCAGAGAGGCTTGTGAAAATGAGCTGGTCATGTTTTTCACCAATAGGGACGAGGACTTCTTCTACCGCGGAATTATGAGAATGCCTTCAAAAAGGACAAAAGTTATCGAACAAAACGGCACATATTTGATCTAAATCGGAATATCCTAACTTTGTTAATTTTATCGTCGAAATAAAGAGAAAAAGGGCTCAGAACTTTTTACTTCATCCATTATATAAATGGCTAATTTTTGTTGTGTATCTAGCTTGTTATAACAACAAACAGAGTTTATCTATGTAATTGAACCCATAAGAAACATTTATCCATGTTTCTTCGCTCGATCCTCGTGGAGCAAAATCCCTTTTTCTTCATGGGAGAAAGTCTTGAGAGCCAGGCAGGGAAATCAAAGGGATTTTTCTCCTCGAGGATCGAGCGAAACAAATATTTCTAATTAAAAGACTGATAATGAGGGTCGAACCATTTTTTTTATCAGCTACCAAATTATTTTTACTTTAGTATACAGGGTATGGTCAAGTATTGTAATCGTGCATGAAAAAAGTGTTGTTTTTTTTTGCTTCTTTTTTTCGAAATATCTCAAAAACAGCTGAAACTATATTTTGATAAAAAAAATTAAGCGAAACCATTTCATTTCGGTCTACAAAAAAGCCCTAATATTAAGTGAACATCAAAAAAATTATATTTTTCGAGATAATAACTGTTTTGTCAAAATGTCTGTTAGTCTGTTCGTCTGCTATTCTGTTAATCTGTGCATTACCAAATTTTGTGGACGAGCTAGCTCAAAAACTAGTGTGAATATCAAAACCAAATTTCACACGTAGTTTTGGTGTATTGAGATTAAGAGATAAGAGCTGATTAAATTTTGATGCATATCGACCCAAAATTAAGGGGGGAGGGGTTAAAATTTAAAATTATAATATTTTCAAACTAAAAAAACAAGAAAAATGAAATAAACTATAAAATGAAGCTATAATAACGAAAATATATTTTTTCTGCCGCCAAAATTAGGGGGGGGGGGGTAAAAAAATAAAAATCTAAGCCATTTGAGCAAACTCAACCAAAAAAATGTAGAAACTATCCTCCCGAATTGGGGGGGGGGCAAAAAATAAAAATCTAGTCCCTTCTATCGAACTCCTCCAGAATAAGTATATGGTAAAGTCAAGTGGACGGCCACATCAGAACGTGTCAATTTATTTGAAATTTTGCGGGCTGAAAATATATTTGACAGGCTTGCTTTCAATATTTTTCTATTGGCTAGCCTGTTTGTAGTGTATGTGTAATAAATAAGTAAATAGATAAATGTATAAAATAAATCATTTATTTATCTATTGTTTTTTTTTTCTATTTGAATAAATCATTTAGGGGCCACAATAAAGTTTGAAGGTTAAACTCTAGCATGTAGGTCATGCTCTCAGCTATTAGGCTAGTAGTTAGCTGAGCTCTCGTCCATTCATAACATTTCGTTGTCAAATCTCTTCTTCTTCATTAAGCCCTTGGTGAATGGTTGGTTATCTCTTGGAAAGCAATCATCTACCGGGCGGTCTTATTGACTTTCCATCCCCCTCATTAGCTCATTAGCTCATTAGGATAATGACTCAGCCCCACTTGTCAGATTATCAGCTGGCCTTTTGAAAATGCCAACTTGCTGATGTGGACAGGCCAGCCAGCAAGCTGCTTGCTTTCTTCGGATGTCCTTCGGGCCGATCATCGCAATATTCCTGGCCTTTCTATTAGTTTATTAGTTATTCCTCAGTGACACAATGACCGAGCCGATCATAGGCGAAATTCCTTACGGAATTCAATTACTCAATAAATTAAATCGGGTATTTTGTCCCCGACGAAAATTCAATAAAGTATTATGGTAAGTTATTTATTTATTTTTACAATAATTAAACTTTTACAATCCATGTTTTTAATCTCGTCAGCCAGTTGAATACATCATAACACAATATATCCTATTATTACATCAAATAAACAATTCTTATATAGGTATATTTAACTATATTCAAAATTTTTTATTGATTGTGAGTATATAAATACAAATTTTCTATAAGTAATTTAATTTAATAATAATTTAGGAAATTTCATCTCCAAGACAATCTGCATAATAGTCTATTTTCAAAATATTTATGATTTTATTTTAAACAAAACAAATTAAAATACATATATAATTTTATTTCTTTTAAAAATTCGATTGTATTTTCAGTCCCAGTCTTTGTATTCAAACATTGTTTTACATCATTAGGGAGGTTAGTTTTTAATCTTGCAATATTTAAAAAATAACACATTCAATTAAAATATGTTGAACTGTCATTAATTTTCCACACTTTTTACATACTAGACTTTCTTTGTTACACATTAAATGTGCATGTGTTAAATTAGTATGACCCGAGGGGTGAACCGCGATTGGAATTAGGTGTACACCGTCTTTGGAATTACTTTTGAATTCATTAGATAATCTATTGTCTTCTATTTGGAAATGAAAGTGCAAGTGGAAGTAGGTGTACACAATTTTAGGTCGCGGTTCACCCTTCGGTATGACCTATTCTAAGTCTGTCAATAATTACTTGTACTTTTCGACCCAAATTATAATAGAACTTGTTGATGTTTGATATGTTGACTCTCTTACAGTTTTTAATTTGGATATTATATTCTCCTTCCAATCTTTATCCCACTTTTCTTTTATTTTTATCCGGACTAATTTTTTTTCATCCTCGGGTGTTAAATTTCTTATATTATCCGGTTGTTCCTTTTTTAGTGCCTCCTTAGCCTCTCTGTCTGCTTCCTGATTATAGTTGCTTTATATATTTCCATTTTTAAAGCAACTTTTTTATTCTTCAAATTTGTCAAAAAATTCCATAGAGTTTTAATTTAAGAATTTTAATCAAGGAAAAAGAAAAAAAATGCTTTATGAAATATAAAGCCACACTAAACGAATAAATATTTTTAAAATAGACAATGATACAAATTCACAAAGAGGCTAGACAACCTGCTTGATGCAAATAAACATACATACATATACTAGTATATATCGAAATTCGAGGAGTGAACCGCGATTGAAATTAGGTGTACACCGTCTTTGAAATTATTTGGAATTCATTAGATAATCCATTGTCTTCTACTTGGAAATTAAAGTGGAAGTGGAAGTAGGTGTACACGATTTTAGGTCTCAGTTCACCCCTCGTCGAAATTATATATCTGTATATATATTATTTATTTGTTTGAGACTATAGTTTCGAAGACTTGGTCTTTATCATCAGTCTTTTTTAATTATAAATATTATTTATAAATTTTCAATATCCATACGGTATTGATCCATGAAAAATAATATTTATAATTTAAAAAGACTGATGATGAAGACCAAGTTTTCGAAACTATAGTCTCAAACAAATAAATAATATATATACAGATATATAATTTCGATATATATGTGTGTATGTTTATTTGCATCAAGCAGAGGACAACCTCTTTGTTTCTCTTTATGAATCAACAACTCTGCTACTCTCAGCAAAACAATAACTCTTCAATTAAATGATACAAATTGTCTTGGAAATGAAATTAACCGAGGGGTGAACCACGACCTAATATCGTGTACACCTACTTCCACTTTCATTTCCAAGTAGAAGACAATAAATGAAGGGGCATTATCTAATAAATTCCAACATAATTACAAAGACTGTGTACACCTAATTCCAATCGCAGTTCACCCCTCGAAATTACCTTTAATAAAAACAAAAAAATATATATTTACGAAAAAAAAATTCTCTAAAATTTTTTGATAAATATTAGAAAAACAGTTCATATCTGATCTTATTTTGTTAATTAAATTTTTCTTGTTTAAAATTTTGATCATTTCTCAAATTAATCTTTTTTTCAAAATATCGCCCTTATCTAAAATTTTGGGATTGGAAAATCAAAATTGTGTCCCAGAGGTTAGTTGAGTATATTATTTATGTTCATAAGTAAATTCTAGATTTTTTTTTGTTTTGTCTATCCTAAAATATAGAATTTACGAATTTATAAATATTATATTCAAATAACCTGGGACACAATTTTGATTTTCCAATTCCAAAATTCTAGATAAGAGCGAAATTTTAAAAAAGATTAATTTTAGAAATTATCAAAATTTTAAATAACAAAAATTCAATAAAGAAAATAACAGATATGGATAAATGAACTATTATTTTCCTTATATTTATCAAAAAATTTTAGAAAAAAATAATTTTTCGTATAAATTTATATTTTTTATTTTTATTCAAGTTCATCTCCAAGAAAATCCACATCATTTTCTATTTTCAAAATATTTCAACTATTTTTTAATTCAAATTTGTTAAAAAATTCCATTGATAAAGCGAGAAATTCTCCCGAAATTTTTTGTATTACAATAAACGTTTTAAGATTGTATTTTATAAAAGATTTGTATTTATTTATAAACTCACAATCAATAAAAAATTTTCTAAAATAATTATATTTATATATTATTTTATTTTTAGGTTCAAAATAAGTATTATTGTACTTACCTACTTAGCCTATGCTTGTTTCCATATGACCAGAAAAGTACTGAGTGTAGTTAAAGCTGTATTAAAGCATGATAATTGTACCGAAGAGGTCCCATTACCTGGACAAAATACTTCATATCCAAATTGGTGTGATTGGAAACCATTTGGTAAGTTGAAGAAAAAATCAAATAAATATTTTCCCAGCCACATGCAACAACTCAATACTAAGAGTCTCTACTCTACACTCTTTTTATATATTTTATTACAATTAGATTTAATTATAAGCAGCCCTCTAGTAGCCAAGGGTCCAGACCCCCTACCCTGCCACTGAACCCTGTCTCCTCCTCCATCTCCAACCACTCTCCATCCCACCAAACTCAAGACTCCTTCCTCCATGTCCAACCACACTCCACCCCACGAACCCACTACCCGACCCCGGAATACCTTCCTCCGCCTCCGGTCAGCCGTCACCCCACTAAACCTTTAAGCAAATAAAATAAACTGAAAATATTTATATAAAATTAAAGGATACTTACGTATTATCGGCTACAACTAGAATTCTAAACTACAAATTTGAACTGAAATTGAGTTTATGGACTGTGATGTCTCAAAGTGAGCGCCAGTGGGCGTTGGCAATTTTCACTTTTAGAACTTTTCATAGGTTCGGATCTATTCATCATCTCGGTTCATTTAGATAAAAAAAAGGGTTCCCGAACAAACTTTGGAAGGCTAACGCCAACCTAATCGCCTAAAAGCCAACCCGTAATGAAGTTATACGAGCCGAACCGAGCCGAACTGAATATATCTTAACCGAACCGGCAACGACTTTTACATATTCGAATTTTTTTGGGTATTTACTAATTATTTTTTAATTAATATTCATTTTCTAAATGAATCCGTCGTCAGTAGCGGCGCTTAAAAACCGCCAATTCTGTAGCTGCGGTGGCGATAATACGTAAGTACCTATTTAAGTCTATTAAGCCAAAAGTACGTACCTATTAAATTGAAAGGAAACCAAAAACATTCACAAAAATTAGTTCGCTGAAGGATAACTGTTGCACATTTATTAAGGAAAATAAGATTGTTTACATAAATAGAAAAAATGTAAGAATTTAACTAAATAAAAAGTCGTTTTGATTACCAAAAAAGGAGGCTTGAGGCGACCGAAAAGTGGTACCTTAGGGACGTAGCATAAAGTATTTTTTTTTCATTGATATTGATGTGAGAAGGAGATACACCAGAAGGTCCATCCCCTAAAGGCCTGTATGGGCTGGCCCCTCCATCCTGAAAAGAACAGAGTAGAAGGAAAAGAAACCGGGATCACGAGCCAATCTCAGAAATTTAGATACAATCCAATATCCAATTTACTAAGGTTTTAGGGCCTTCGAGCAGTGGTAAATTCTCCGCGCGATAAATTAGGTTAAATTTATCTCCCACTTAATAGTAAGTTATATAACCTAAAAGTTTCCTCAAAAAACGGGCTATCTAATGCAAAAAGGATTTTTCAAATCGGATTAGTATTTCCTGAGATTAGCATTTTCAAACATACAACCTCTCCAGCTTTATTTTAGTAATATTACTAGCTGCAAGGCCCGCCTCTTGCTAACCTCGAGGCTCGCCCCCTGGACCCCCACCCCGAAGCCCACTCAGCACCCCCACCCACCCCGCCACCCCAATGTACAGACAAAACCTTAATTTTATATACTAATAGATAATTTCATTTAAATTGGTAACCATATCATTCTACTCAAACTCACTAAAATTCAGGGATAAAATTTCAATGCTAGGCGTAACTCTAGGGTCTTACCTTTCATGGAATGACCATATCTCCCACCACTGCTAAAGCTGCAGCGCTCAAGCTTGATCTCCTATTTAGGTCTAGACGCTGTTATACTCCCAGTCAACTTCTTATACTGTATAAGGCTCAAATTCGTCCCTGTCTCGAATATGGCTCTCATCTGTGGAGGGGTGCCTCCAAGCATTCTCTTGCTACACTGGATGCAATTCAGAAGCGAGCAATTAAACTAATAGGAGACCCGGCTCTAACCAACTCACTCGACTCCCTGGCTCACCGAAAAACCGTTTCTGCCCTTTCCCTGTACTACAGATACTATCACGGAGTCTGTTCAGTCGAGCTGAAATCAATTATCCCCCCTAATGCCCTCTTTACGAGAAACACGCGGTTTTCAAACGCTTAGCACCCCTTCGCTGTCAAATTGGATAAAAGTCGAACAATCGCTTTCGCCAACTCTTTTATCCCTATGACCTCCAGAGACTGGAACTCTCTCCCTGCCACCATCTTTACCACGACTTATAACGCTTCAGCTACTTTAAGACCCAGCATCCTCAGATACCTTCGATACCCCGCCCATAAAATTCTTTCTTCGTTTTTCACGATGGAGGGGCCAACCCAGGCCTTTAGGGGTTGCACCTTTTTGGTGTAACTCTTTCTCTCATCATTTTCATAAAAAAAAACCATGAAGACTGTTTTTGTTGGGGGACGGACATAGGTACAGGTGCATACAGAGGCAGGCGCAAATGCGCTTTTAGTAGTATAGGATGATTAATAATGTACCTACTATAATATTTAATTTAAAAAAAGACACAAGAGTATAACAACTTATTTTGTTTTTATAGATGGTGAAGATTCAAAAGTTTATTTTGGCCTGCTGGATTCTTCATTTCTCTTTGCTTATGCTATTGCAATGTTTTTTAGGTAAGCAAAACAAATAAAAGCACATTCAATAAGTTAATGTAAAAATAAATCCCAATATAATTATTTGTGATTGTATCTTATAAGAAATGAAAAAAATCACAAAACCTTCCAGAACTTTGTTGAGTTTTATTTGAACGAGTTTGTGATCGTTTTATTTATTTCTTATAAAAAAATAAAGCTAAATGTACATGTTTTTAAGTATTTGTGGTCGAAACGTTTTTTTAAGTTGACCAGCTCATCTCAAAATTCCTGCACAGGCCACTACCTATTTAAAAAAGAACGTTTCCATCACAGAATTAATAACGAAGGATGTAATTAAATAATTTATTATTTGATAATATTCATAAAAAAAGTAAAATTGAAGCCACAAGGTTTCAATTCTTATATAGAATATTTGATATATATTTATTAACAAACTAACAAACATATATAACAAGTTGAGTGACCCTTATATACCATATATATAAACTATATATTAGGGTGGTCCTTATTTTGGGTATTTTCGAATTTTTACTGCTGGCAGAGGCTCATATGGTTCGAAATAAATAAAAAAATATCTTCCAAGTTTCAAGTCTCCATCTCAATTTTAACCTGTGCCTCAGAGCGATGCAAGTTTCCCATCTAAATAACATGGGGTTTTTGGCATTGAACGATCAATTTTTTATTCCGGCCAAAGTAATATTTCAAAAAATTTGAATCTCTGTAAACTTTACCCTTATAATAGTAGCTATCCTTCAGAGTTTTTTCAGATTTTTAGTTATTATAATTTTGGAGTTACAGCTAGATAAAATACTGCCATATCTTAGTGTTAGTAAGTTATAGACTCCAAAATTATAATAGCTACAAATCTGTAAAAATTCTGAAGGGTAGCTACTATTATAAGGATAAAATCTACAGAGTTTCAAATTTTTAAACCATTGCTTTGGCCCGAATAAAAAATTGATCGTTCAATGCCAAAAACTCCCATGTTATTTAGATGGGAATCTTACATCGCTGCTGAGGCACAGGTTAAAATTAAGATAGTGAATTAAAACTTGGGGGATATTTTTTTTATTTATTTCGAACCATATGAGCCCCTGCCAGCGTAAAAATTCGAAAATAATCAAAATAAGGGCCACCCTAATATATATATGTATTTGCTTATTTGCATCAAGCTGAGGACTACCTAATTGATTTCTTTGAAAAACAAAATCTTTTCAATTATACATTACGATGTTTCTAACGCAGATAAACTGAGTTTTGTTATACATGTTTGTTAGTTGAATTTATTATCATAAAAAAGGTTATTATATTTATATAATATATGTATGTTTTTTTTTTTTTAGTGGGCTAATTGCTGAGAGAGTGAATCTAAGATATTTTTTGAGTTTAGGAATGATTTTTTCCGGAATGTTTTGCTATATTTTTGGACTTGCTAAAACTTTAAATATTCATTCCTTAACATTTTTTGTTTTTGCTCAGGTATATATATTACAATTAACAAACAATTAATATTTATTTTTAAAAAATCAACATTTTTTTTATTTTATTTTATTCTTTTTTTAAGATAGCAGGAGGTATTGCTCAAACCACCGGATGGCCTGGTGTTGTAACTATAATGTCAAAATGGTTTGGAAAAAATAAACGAGGTATATTTTAAAGCAGAGGTGTTCAATCTCTTTTTGGAATTAAACAAACATTTTTTAAAAATAATAATTTTGCTAATACTCTATAAGCAGAATTCAGATGAATTTTTTAAATCATTTTTGGTTATATTTTCAGAAACAACAACTAAAAGTTTATTCAGAAAAATATTTGGCCATTAATTTGAGATATGTAAATCTTACTGAAAAAGAAAATATTCATTAAATCGACAAATAAATCAAAAAGTAAACTTTCAATCAGACTTAGTCCGTTTTAAAAATTGATGAACCGGAAAGGTTTTTCGTGTTAGATCATAGGAAATTTAGAAAAATGAATTAAAATTTTTTACTTTAAAATCGAAGATTATTCGTTTAATTTTTTAGAAATTTTTCAAAAAAAAATTAAATGGAATCACAACTTTAAGTAAAGCATCCACAAAGCCTTATATGGTACCTACATATAGTGAATAACGAAATTTTTTATAGATATTAGTTATTTTTCAAATATTTCTGTCAGTTAATCTGTTTGTGTTTAGTCAAATTTTGGATTAAAAAATCTTTAAGAATTTTTAAAATGTTAAATATATCACCTATTTTCGTGTTTTTATATTAAGGTAGTTCTTTCACATATCCAAAAATTCAAGAAGTCTTTAAAACTTGGAATAGAAGTCATTAAAAGCATAATACACACATTGTTAAAATTTAAAAACGATTTACCTCACCAAACATGAAATAATTGCAATTAAAAATGACATTTTTTACATAGGGTAGATAGAGAGGGTGGGGATATGATCATTTTTTATTTTTTTTCAATGAAGGACTTTCACCATCATGATGAAAAACTAATATTTGTTAGAATAATATATTCGGAATAACTTAAAAAAAAAAATTGAAATTATTTACCACGTAGTTTTGATAAAAAACAAAAAAACAAAACAAATATATTTGGGCGATTATTTTAAGTGGAGGGGATATAAGCACAATGGCTTAGAAACGATCCGGCAAGTATGTGTGTATCCATATAGATTTCGTAGTGTGACTGCTACAGTCACGTTAAAAAAACATAACCTAAAATTTTAGTTCAGTTCATATATTTATAGAGTGGTTACGAGGCTAAAACTTTTGGCGTGGATTGTCGCGAAAGAACCTCCTTAAATAAAAAATTTTAAAATGATTTTGCGTTCGCAGGCCAAATGAGTTGAGCAGCTCTGTTTTTAAAAATAAATAATAAAATAAAAATATTTAATTTTCTAATACTAATACTAAGTATCTCTTAAGGTCTTTTAATGGGAATATGGAATTCTCATACTTCTCTTGGAAATATTGCTGGCTCTATGCTTCCTGGGATATTTCTTGAAACAGATTGGAGTTTGTCTTTTTTTGTTCCTGGTCTTATCATTGCATTAGGAGGTTTACTCATTTTTCTATTTCTCGTTGTTGAACCTTCTGATGTAGGATGTACTGTTACGAATCCTGTAAGTTTTAATCCTTTGTCTGTATAATATTGTATAATGAACCTACTTCTTTTTACTTTCACTTAATTCTTCAATTTCTTTCATTCTAACCTACTAAAATATTTCTTTTTAAATGTAAATAATTGCTTTTTTGGCTAATCCTCATTTGCTCAAAAAGTTAAGAAATAGATGTTTCTTTTGTAATTATAGTATAGAGGTAGTTTGGAGTCATTCCCGAAATAGTGGTATTTGAAGAGGAGGGAAAGGTCCTGTGTTTTGGAATCTTCTTGTAGATCTTTTCAAACAAAACTGAAAGAAAATAGTTTTTTTTATATATATAAAAAATCAAAGTACCAAAATCCTTATGACTTAGAAACATGGCCACTTTCAAGATGCAGTGCACACAAGCGCCACTATTAAGGTAGTTGTTCCGCCAAATGGGTTTTCTTAGGATTTTTTGAAATTTAGACTGATTATTATTTAAATTCTTGTGCATCGATTGGTGGCAAATCGAAATTTATGAACAATATAGTTCCGGAGATATTAAATTTCAAAAATAGAGTTTTTCAGACTCATATACATTGCACTAAACGGGATATCGGAAAATTTACATACATATTTAATTATAATTAAGAAACTCTTCTTACCATTGGTATAAAAAACTAAACCAACATTAAACAACATACTAAATACATATTTTAAGACAATTTCGATTCATAGTTACAACACAGTTTCTGAGATAATAATGAATAAATAATGAAAAATGTATAAAAAAAAAATTACACTAAAAACAATTTGGCAACACAGCATTTATTTAACCAGCGACAATGTATAAAGCTCGCATGAGCTAGATTTTTCAAAATTATAATTTTCATAAGATGTAACGTAGGCGTTGATTACATTTGTTAAAAAAGAACAAAACGATTTTTATAGAAATTTTTTAACTTTTAAAATGTATTTTATCTGTCATTTTAATATACAAATATTCAATCTCTTACAATGGTGCCAGATTTGTCAAACGAGCACGGGATTGGCTAGTAGTGGTACATAAACAGCAAAAAGTTTTGGGCTTATGAATTATGAATCCTTGTCTGTTCTATATATTCTAGCATTAACTTTTTGCTAGTATTGTCGCGAAACAACTACCTTAAGGGGCGACTAATTGACATTATTGACATCAATAGTGAGTTGCGATGAATATAATTGCAGTATATGTGCGATCGTATATAAAAAAATACATTCACATGTTTTTCTGCATTGATTCTAAAAATAAAGTCTTATTTTCTCACACGTACAATCTATTATATTTAATATTTGAGCCTAAGACATAATAACATAGATATATTAGAGAAGTGAAAGAGTTGACATGGGGATAAAGTTGACTAGAGGCGTGAGTAGCGTGAAACCAGTCTTAAGGCCAGTTGTATGTCGGTTGGTAAGTCTTTGTAAAAGTTGACAAAGGGTAAAACCTTAAAATTCACCTTGTGCCCGATCGGGATCGCCAATCAGATGAAAGTGAGTGTCATCTGATTGGCCATCCGGGTGGGCGCAAGGTGAATTCTAAGGTTTTACCCTTTGTCAACTTTTGCAAAGGCTTTACCAACCGACATACAACTGGCCCTTTAGCTGTATGCTGGATAGCCGGTGATAAGGAAATATCCAAGTCCAGCGGCTCGTTCTTTACGTGAATCAATGAAACGTCACCTTCTCTTTTTATCACATTTTTTTTATATATAAAGATATATAGGCCCATATGTTGTTTATAGAACTATCATTTTGATATAAGCGAATAACCGTATCATGTGATATACCAAAAAACACATTTTCTATATTACGTAAATATATGAATTTGCTAAAAATAAATAACATCCTAACCAAGGTTAATCATTTTTATCTAATAGTCCAAGAGCTCTCATGACCCATTTTTTTATGAAGTGTTTGATTCAAGTAGAAATTTTGCATAGAGGTATTAATAGTATAGATGAGTAGGGAATCGACTGTTTGCCTGATCTACCTGGGTGCTGCTGCTACTGCGCATAGGAGAAAGGTGTAAATAAATGTTTGCCAAAAAGGTGTTTGATTCAAAAGCCAACAAATACTATTCGACAGTTAAGTTTATTTTAAATTAAAAATTAACTAAGCCAGACATTTTTAGGGGGGTTAACACTGACCCAGAATACCCTAAAGTTGCATTTTTTTTATTTGAAAAAAAGTGAATGATTCATGCTGACATTTTAATAGCATCTTAATTATATGTTTTTAATAATACTTGCAAAAAGCCAGACACTTTTGCCGGGGTTTAACCATTGGCAGACGTCGAAATAAATCTTGTATGGATAGTCAAATCAAATTGTGCTCAAATGGGGAAAGTTTTGGGATAGTTCTGATTTTTTATATATATGTATATGTTTTTTGGGGCGCTGAATTCAAATCTAAGATTTCCCAGCCAAATTGTGTGACGCAACATTGTAGAAAATGCAAAAAGATGAAAATTTCCATTTTTTGGCGGTTTTTGGCTTATAACTTGAAAACTATCAACTTTTCGTAAATAACCTTTCTATTCAAAATAAAAGTTCATAAAATTTCCTACAAATTTTATAATTTAGATTTTTTCTCCGACCAACTGTTCGGGCTCAAGCGCAAAATCCAAGTTTTCGACCTCGGCACCCCCCCCCGGATCACCCTGAAACCCCCCTAAAAATGTCTGGTTTGGTTAATTTTTAATTTAAAATCAACTTAACTGTCGAATAGTCTTTGTTGGCTTTTAAATCAAACACTTTTTTGGCAAACATTTATTTACAACTTTCTCCTATGCGCAGTAGCAGTAGTACCCAGGTAGATCAGACAGACAGCCGATTCCCTACTCATCTATGCTATTAATGCCTCCATGCAAAATTTCTACTTGAATCAAACACTTCATGAAAAATGGGTCATGGGCTCTCCGACTATAAATTTACCTTTGGCTGGATGCATTATGACTATGAGTATATGACAGACAAAAGCGAGATAAAAGCATTGGAAGAGATAAGCGAGTCGGCCAAATTTCTCAGAAAAGATTTCCGTAGTGAATCAGTGGAATTTTTTGAACAATTGAGGATTCCTATGTTAAAATTTAAACTTTCTTTATTTAATCTCTATATTAAAGACTGGGCTTTTTACTAACCTTATTTATTTTTTTTTAATATGGATTTTTTTTTAAATAACCCTTGCACTTTCAAATTTTTTTTTTTTAAATTTAAAATCTCATTTTAATTTTGTTTGGAGCATGGTGCTGGTTCAAGGTGAAACACATTTAATCAAATTAAAATTAGATTACTACGTAGGATTCACAAATAGAATATTTTATATTTAGTCAATCAATGTACTCCTGAGGATGGCTCTAGAGCCTGAAATTTATATTGAGTCTTGCACATACGCAATATTTGTATATTTGTGAAACCTGCCAAGTAATCTAATTTTAATTTTATTTCTCATATTTCATTTTCGACTAATATTAATTAATTCAGACGAAACAGACACAATCATACACAAAATTATATTTCCAAAATATACGTATTTTGTTTTTTTAGTGTAAAAACAATAGTGTCTTAAAATTAACTATTCATTTTAAAATCGTCTTATACGTTATTCTATTTCCATTGATAAATCAAGAAGATTTTTTTTTCCTGAAAGTAGCCAAATTGTATAATTTATAATAATAAATTAAAGACGGTCAACTTTATACTTGCTGTAAATATATATTTTATTACGAGGTATGGCTTCGTCTGCCCTTCTGCTGGCCCAAATATCGAAACCACGCAATTTTTTATTTCCTTCATTATGATTAAAAATGTCTCAAAAGTGAAGAAAAATATTTTTCATAATTAGTTTTTCTGTCAAGTGAGTATCTGGAATCCGATACCTACGATAACACAAGAACAAAATTTTGTGGAATGTTTGTTCTGGTGCCAAAATGTTTATATTTCCAATACGAAGAACTGATTAGATGTTAAGGATTCCTTTTTTAGAACTTATCGTTCAAAAATGCAGAAAATAGCATAAACAAACAAAATTGGAGGAGAAATTAAAACTTTTCCAAGATTGGGTAAGCTGTTTGCAGTTTCGCTGAATTAATAATTTTAAATTATATACATTTCGATTTAATATTTCCTTATCTAGAGTCAAAAGGCCGTTGCTAGAATAATAGAAATTAAGAAATTAATCTTTAATAGTCTAAAACAGGTCTGGACTTATATTTGGCATCATTACATTGTCGCGCCCTTCATTTTACTCGTTCTGATTCTAATGAAAGAATGTTCACCCGCACCTTTATTAAATAACAAAAAAAGGGGGAACTGTTAACGCTAGAGGCACCCTTATAAGTAATTAATAATAAACATAAATTGTTCATTTATGCCTATATTATAAATACATCGCTTTAAAATCTCAATAAAATATTTCTAAAAATGAGGTTTTGCACATTTTTGAACCAGAAGTTCTAAAACTAGAAAGCCGAAAATATAATTCTCCACATTGGAATTACAAACAATTGAGTACAGGAATCAACTTGCTATGAATCCTGACACAGAAATTATTTTCCTTCTCGTTTCAGTCATTTTTAAACACACTGAACTCAAAAAAATGACAATTTCTGCGTGATTTGAATACTAATCTCACTTATGGAAAGTGGTGTAGGTTTTAGATGAAACATGATGTTAATTAATAGAGTAAAAGGTGTTAGTTTCACAGTGAATGAAATAAAACTCAAAGAGGTTTATACAAACTCAATATATTTCGGATTATTAGTCCATCATCAGGAGTTTACAAGTTAATACAGTATTAACTTGTAAACTCCTGATGATGGACTAATAATCCGAAATATATTGAGTTTGTATAAGCCTCTTTGAGTTTTATTTCATTCACTGTGAATCTGCACACCCTTTGCTCTATTAATTAATACTAATCTCGCCTTACAGGCAGGCAAAGCCGAGTAAAATTAATATTTGTGAGTGAATAATTTAATACTAAGGTCCGTCCGGCAGGGTTTGTTTGCAAAATTTGGACAGCTGAAATGGCCCAAGTCTATAAATTTTTCTGTTAGTATGTCCAGTGAGATAGGCAATCCTGCATAAATGGTGAAATAAGGAGAGTGCGCGCCCGAGAGGGAGGGAAGAAACCTTGGAGATCATAATGCAGAACGATACTATTGAATAATGAATGTACATAACTTCGACCGTGTGAGAAAAAATTTATTGCCTTCACTTATATAAAATAAAAATTGTTTCTCCAGAAACGAGCTTTTTACACTTTTAATTTCAATGAAAAGATTGAGTTTTGCCGAGAGTAGCAGAGTTGTTGATTGATAAAGAGACATCAATGAGGTTCTCTGCTTGATGCAAATAAACATATATATATATATTTATGTCATTAGAGATTTTTCGGGTTTCTCCGCGTGGGTTTGAGAGTTTTTCTCGACGTTTCGGCTCTCCTTTTGGAGCCATTTTCGGGAGAGGGAGTGGGTGGTCTGCGTGGTCTTGGCCTCGTTGTCCAGGGTTCGTTTTGGGTGGTCTCTTCAGTGTGAATTTCTTCATTCGGAGGACTGGGTGGATTGGGAGGTTTTGGGTGTTTTGTGGTTGAGGGTGGATTGCTTACCGTTAGTTACCTTAAGACTTAAGTAATCCACCCTCAACCGCAAAACCTCCCAATCCACCCATTCTTCCGAATGAAGAAATTCACTCTGAAGAGACCACCCAAAACGAACTCTGGACAACGAGGCTAAGACCACGTAGACCACCCACTCCCTCTCTTGAAAATGGCTCCAAAAGGAGAGCCGAAACGTCGAGAAAAACTCTCAAACCCACGCGGAGAAACCCGAAAAATCTCTAATGACATAAAACCCATCCACAGAAACCTCAATGAACATATATATGAACATATATATATAAACCCGATTTTAAACATAATTAAACCTTAAATATAAAAAGGTATACATTTATTAGGAAAATTTTCTATTAACAACAATTCATAAATAATAAACAATTGCAACTTGATTGATGGAAATCCCCGTCAATCAGCAGGTTGAAAAATGAAATTGAATCTCACCCCCAACTTCCCCCTCATCATCATTGAAATGAGTAGTTATTTCAGGACATTTCGCATTTACGTGTATTTATTAAAAAAGTTACTTCATTTTTCTCCTATTAATGAATGTTTTAAATTATTTATTTATTCTCTTGCCACACTGGATGCAATTCAGAAACGAGCAATTAAACTAATAGGAGACCCGGTTCTAACCAACTCACTCGACTCCCTGGCTCACCGAAGAACCGTTTCTGCTCTTTTCCTGTACTACAGATACTATCATGGTGTTTGTTCAGTAGAGCTTAAATCAATTATTCCCTCTAGAGCCCTCTTTGCTAGAAACATGCGTTTTTAGAAAGCTCAGCACGCCTTCGCTGTCAAATTGGATAAAAGCCGAACCAACGCTTTCGCAAACGCTTTTATCCCTATGACCTCCAGAGACTGGAGCTCACTTCCAGCCACTGTCTTCCCCGCAGCTTATAACCTTCAGCTGCTTAAGACCCGCATCCACAGATACCTTCAACTCCTATCCAGCCCATAAAATCCCCTCTTCTTCTTCTTTTCACGATGGAGTGGCCAACCCAGGCCTTTAGGTGATGCACCTTTTTGGTGTATCTCCTTCTCACATCAATATCATAAAAAAAATATATACATTTTCATAATGTTTAAATAATATTCCTTGAAAATGTATATTTTCTTTTACTTTTTTTTTCTACGTTCTCGTATATTAATTTATCATCTTTCATTATTCATTATTTCATATGAATTGACATTAAAATAATCCTATGATATTTAAGAATAATTCACCAGCTTATCGAAGAATTCCTTCAAGAGTTTTATCAGATTCAAGCTCAGAAACAGATGATACAGATATACTTATTGGAGAACAGGTATATTTTGTTTTCATTTAATTATTCGAAAAATTTAATTGAAATCTAGATTTTATTTTCATTTTGAAAACGAAAAATAATAATAATAATAATCATGATCTTTCATATATAAACAATTTCATCACACTAAACTAACTTAAAGGAGCTTTTTTGTTTTATTTGAGTTTTTATTTTTTATTTATTAACCAATTTGGTACTAGGTGTTCGAAAATAAAATTTAATTTCGCTTATTTATTTTCGTATGTGTTATAATTAAGAATAAATATTTATTCATTCACTTATCGCTTACCAGTAGCTGGATATTCGTGTACCTGTACCGGTACGAGTATACAGTTCGTAAAAACTAGTCTCTCATTTCTGATTTTATGAATTTTTATGCGTGTCTCGTTCTCACCCGGTTAAGCCGGGGGGCGAAGTGTGGTCAACCTCCAAGATGGTGCTCCCCGGGCAACGGACTCGAAATAGAGTCCGGCAGAAAGATCACACAAGTGGCCATTCCCGCATTAGGCCAACTAACCATACAAACAAGAAAAACTGCTCTTTTAAGGATGGGAAAACTTAAAATATCGAAATTTCATTTAATACTTTGCAATTTGATATTGAAATTTGGCATCGATTTTATTAACCATTTGTAATGCTTTCTCTACATTTGGAAAAAAATTTGAGACACCAAAATATCGATTACATATTTGTAATTTTGGAAATCTGTAAGATTTCATAATAATGTATGGGTATTAAAATAAAATTTTATTAATAATCAATATTTTAAATATTTATTTTTTTATGTTAAACTACTAAATCTGATCGATTAATGGATCATCTTTATTACTTGTTAGAAGGGTTGGCTCACCCCCCTCGAGAATCGAATTCGAGTGCCACAATTAGCAATCGGAGTTAGATGACAATCTCTCGTGGTTTCTTTAGAAATTTAAAGTATGCTATTATCCGCAATTCGAACTTTTATTTTCATATCAAAGATATTTTTGGATATGGTTAGTTTTATATCAGAAGAGACCCATTCACCCGGAAATTGAACCCAGGTGCCAAACATGCTATTCGATCAATTTAGCCTACTATCTTTTGACATTTCAACTTATTCACTTTCCTATAGATTTGTTCCTTAGTTCAGGAATAAAAATATTCTTTTTAATTCGTTTTTTGTTTATTTGAAAATTCCCCATCTCTATTTTCAATATAAGAAAATTATCTAATCTGACTTCTCACGACATGTTATTAATTCTCGTTTTGGCTATTACTTTTTATTTATTTTTCAAAATAAAAAACATGCATTCAATATTTATAATTAAATGATCCATCAATATTTAAATTTAAATTTAGTATTCCACACTCACACAATTGTCTAAACAGGCATATCGAACAAAGTCCTTTTAACCTATGTCCACTCATGGGATGATTTTTATTTAATATATTTGTTTATTTATTAGTCTGTATAATGTAAATTGGTGTAGGAGGAACAAATTTTTGGAGATCCGGACTAGTCCCCTCCTTTACACCCCCTTGACAATTTGAAATAACCAGTAATATAATCATCAAATAATAAAATAATAATGTTACTAATGTTGTGAAATCACAATTTTCAAGCGAAAACCGAATATTTATTTTCGAACTACCTTCATAGCTTATTATTAATCTAAAAATTAAAATAAATACCTACTAACATGATTTGCTTATATTATAATAATTATTTCAAATTTATTTAAATAAAAAAATATACATTTTATTTTTATTTTCTCTTATGATTAAGTATCTTATACATATTCTTATTAAATTTCTTAAAAATTGAAATTTTTACAAATACCTACTAACACTTTTACTATTTTTAATATAACTGAATATTGAAAAAATTATATTATACCTATTATATAATAGTTTATTTATAAAAAAATACTATTCAATTAATTTATATAAGACCAGTCCATCCGATTGTACTGTATTTTTTTTTTTTGTAAATTTTTTCCCTATACTGCATCAAATTATTATCTTTTATTTATAGATCTATTTTACAATTCATATAAAAACCACACCTTTGTCCATTCTATTTAATAGAATTTAATTCAATATTGTGGATTTAACGAGTTAATGTGATATTAAAATTTTTAAAAAAACCTATCACACTCGAACAATTTTTTCAATATTCGAGAAACTCAAATTGTTTCTATAGTAGCTATACAGGGTTTAACAAAGTATATGGCTATTTATTTTAGGATTTTGAGTATTATCGTGTACAAAAAGTTGTATAAAAAATGTCGATTCACCCTTAATTTTCCTTCTTTTATTTTTATAAATAAAATTTTTATCTCAAGGTCGGGTTGAGTAATCGTTATATTATTTGTTACACATGTTTACATCTCTCTATAATTAATAAAGAAAATTACCATGTAAATACGTTCCCAAATTTCATAAGGAAGGCCATGTACCTACACAAGAAAACTATAGAGCACTATATCTTGGTTGTTTGTCAACGAATTATAAAAAATAGACTATTGCTTTCCAAGCCTCGACTGTGAGTCAGTGGTTAGAGTGTCGGACCGGTGACCTGAAGTATGCTGGTTCGAGAATGAGTCTCGGCAGATATTTGCAGTAGCCGCCTCTTGGAAAGCAATGGCAACCTACCAAGAATATAATTGCCTAGTCAACCTCTCCAAACTAGCCGTTCGAAACCGGGGTTAAAAAGTAGGTCCCGTATATCTGTGTAAAACAGCTAAACACACTCAGCACATGTATATGTGGAGAGGAGCCGACGCCCGTTTCTGGCATGGCACTCTAAGAAGAAGACTATTAAGAATAAAAACCTATCAATAGACTACAGAAACAAAGCTGACGAAATATATTACCATTAAATACAAAATTTTTATCGAAAAATCACAAGAACCGCCGTGTTGAAATTAATTAAAAATTTGATAAGAATAGGATTGAAAAATTGACATAGTCTCCTTTTTAAAATTTGTGAACGTATTAACACTGTATATTTTTATTCATTGAGGACAAATAGTCAATATTGTTCCAATTAGTAATATCACTCATCTGATCTTGAAATATAAATTTTCCTTAAAAAAATATATAGCGGACGAAGAGGAAATCGAGATTTTTTTTTTGTTAATTTTCAGACGTAGAATCTGAAAATGTATAATAGCCAGGTACACTTTTTTATTACACCCTGTATAAAATTGCACTTATATTATTATATTTAAGATTTTTTTTAATACTCATTTTGAAATGAATTTTAGGAAGAAAATCGTCAATTTTACGAAGTAGATCCAATTGTACAAGCGAATAGTCCACAAGATAAAGCAATCGGATTTATTGGAGCATGCAAAATTCCAGTAAACACTCTACTTTTAATTATCATTATTATTGTTTTAATTTTTCATTTTTTTATTAAAAAACATTTGATTTATTTTCAATTTTAGGTGTGATTGAATTTTCACTATGTTTGTTTTTCGCCAAACTTGTGAGCTATACATTGTTATATTGGCTTCCACTTTATATACTTAACACAAGTAAGTAATAATGATAAAATCAGAAGCGTGGAGAAAGGAGGTAGAGACCTCTGTTTTTAATTATACTTATAGTTCCAAAGAAATAAATTAATACTTCCAAAAAAAGACACTTTTTCATTGTATAAATCTTGAATAAAATATGCCTTGGTGACAAAATTTTAATTGCAATAATTCTTAGATTTTGGATTCATTAACTATAGAATGTTTAGATGAAAAATGCTGAAAATCAGAAATTTTAATCGAATCTTTAAAAAGCAAGAAGCTCTTGAACGGCTGTAGCCGAGGGGTGAACCGCGACCTAACATCGTGTACACCTACTCCAACTTCCACTTTCATTTCCAAGTAGAAAATAATAAGGGGGATGAAAAGGGGCATTAATAAACTAATAAATTCCAAAATAATTCCACATAATTTCAAAGACGTGTACACCTAATTCCAATCGCGGTTCGCCCCTTGGCTGTAGCTAATGAACTATAATTTGGTTATATTTTCTCAATGAAGATTTCCGCAGCAAGCGTTCAACTTTTTCTCCTATAAAATAATAAAAAAGACAATTCTTTGAGTCTTCGTTGAGAGATAGTTTGTTCTTGAGCCCCTCTGAACCCTTGAATTGAAGAGAAATTTCATAAGTTTATTTTTTTAAATATTTTCTTCATTTTTCCCGGGAACACAGCCCATTTAGACAGGGAGGGAGCCGAGTTTTACTATATACGCCAGCAAGACCGGAATTTGGGCCTCCCGTTTGAACATAGTCATCAGTCGACAACGAGCTGAAGCAGGCTAGTGCCTTAGCGATCTCGAACACCCGACTCCCCGAATTTTTATTCGCCAACTAGGATCGAACCCCGGCCTCCCATTCCAACATCGTCATAATCAACTTATGAGGAGAATTTTCTAGGTTAGGTTTCACAAAAAGGAAATATTAAAACAAATGTATGTTTATTTGAGTTTGATTCACTCGATATATATTTCGGGTTATTAGCCCATCTTCAGGAGTTCAAATAAAAACTTTTTTTTACTCAGTTTTTATTTGAACTCCTGAAGATGGGCTAATAACCCGAAATATATATCGAGTGAATCAAACTCAAATAAACATACATTTGTTTTAATATTTCCTTTTTGTGAAACCTAACCTAGAAAATTCTCCTCATAAGTTACTTATAATGTTTCACCTAGAACCGACACCTAAATCGTTACCTAAATCGTTAAAAATTATCGTCATAATCGATCGATGCCGAAACGAGGCCAGTGCGTTAGCCAACTGACCCAACCGACTCCCCTTTTGTGATATTTTAATTCATAATAAATTCCCAAAATACTTACAAAAATATTTAATTTTTAAGAAATAATTAATTGTCCGATTTCCGCTTCGTTATCATTAGTTTAATAGATGAATGGCCTGAAGTTGTTATCACTTTATATCACGCACCTCTTAATATAACTCATTTTCTTTTTTTAATTATATCTATTTCTATAATTTTTCAAGATAGTGCATTTGGACCTACCCTGAGCGCGGATATGTCTGCCTTATTTGATTGCGGAGGTATATTAGGGGCTATATTAGCTGGCTTACTATCCGACTATATTGGAATGAATGCTATCACGTGTGCTGTCATGCTTCTATTAGCCGTGCCAGTAGTAAGTATTTTTCAACTTAAGATTTATTATATCAATATATAGCAGTGTTCCGCAAACTTCTTGTGATCAAGGTACACCTACCAAATCAAGAAATTTTGGAGCAGTCTTGTCCAACCCGCGGCCCAAGATGGCTATCAATGTGGCCCGACAAAAAATCAAGAACTTACAAACTTTATGAGATTGCGACTAAAAATTCCAGTGATATTACTAAAAATACAATATTTTTAACTTGCTATTAATTTATGAGTAATGAATTTTTGAATTTAACACGTTATTTTGCAATGAGATATTCATAAAGTGATTCTTAAATAATTTTATTTATTCAAGCATCTATTTTCAAGTATGAAGCACACAAAGAATGAAGCTAGATCTAAAATATTTGATGAGCTTTTTGAGAATTCACTGAGAATTCCTTTGAGCCAAATATCAACGGATTTATGTCCCCAAAACAATGACAAACTTCTCACTATAATTTTATATTGCTGATTTGCCTCTTACTTTTATAATAAAATATTTATAAAGTAACAAAGCTTAATTTCTTATTATAAGTATATTAAGTACATATTCTACGTTTTTTTGCTCATCAGCTATTATTAGCGTTAGTGTATTTTATATGTGGTCCAAAACAGCTCATATTCTTCCAATCTGGCCCAGGGAAGATAAAAGGTTGGACATCCCTGTTTTAGAGGTACACCAAAGAAAAAACCAATGTTTATTTAATATTTATTTATTATTAAAATCAATATAATATGAAAAATTTAGTTGGTTCATGTCCATTTTAATAATAAATAATAGATTCTCGGGTTTTATTTATAATATGAAAAGATGTTTATTGAGAAATGTGAGCCTGCTTAATTAAATGAGCACATGCGATCCAAAATTTGGAACAATCGTTGATAAGGCTGTTCGCATAACTCTCAGCTATGTGTATTATCTTCAAAAAATTTGACATTTTTTCGCGGCACACCAACCAATGACCACGGTACACCAGTGTGCCGCGGCATACACTTTGCGGAACACTAGGCTATATTTCTTAAACAAATGAACATAATAATATTAATAATAATACCTTGCAATAAATTTTTAAAATATAAATATAATAAATTTACCTAGACATGTATCCTTGCTCATATTATGATAAGGTATCTGGACATCTCGTAGAAATCAATATGTTATTATAGATATGATGAAATAGTAGCCCAAGCTTAATAAAAAGTACTAATGGGACGTCATTTTCAAATATTTAAAAAACCGACGTTTTGGACTATCTTCCCTCCTTCAGAGTTTTACTGAAAGAAGCTTAAAACCAATCTCTTTTTCTCCTTTAACAGTGCCTGTTGTTTACCATATAGTTTGTTATTTGAGGTGCTCTGCGTCTCCGTTTCTTTATTTTAAATGATTTAGGGACGGAGATTTTTATGTTTTCAATAATTTTTTTTTTCTGAATCCTTGTATTGAATTATACTAATTCTGTATATACAATAATTAAAAAATAAGCTGACGTTTTCTTCTGATATGGCCATCCACTATGACTTTACCATACAACCTGGCCCCTCACTTATATTTAATATTTAATAAAATTATTTATAATAATGTAGGGGGGGTTAGTTTTTGCATTTTTAGACTTCTGGGGGTCCCACTGATTATGTATACAAAATTTGTTGAGTTTGGTAAATGGCCAAGATTTTCATTTTTGACACCCCCCCCCCGCCCCATTTTGGGCGGTTAGTTTTTGCATTTTTAGACTTCTGGAGTCCCACTGGTTATGTATAAAAAATTTGGTTGAGTTTGCTCAAATGGCCTAGATTTTTAATTTTAACCCCCTCCCTTACTTCCGGGTCGATAAGCACCAAAATCTAATCAGCTCTTAATCTCAATGGACCAAGACTAACAGACAACCAGACAGACAGACTAACAGACATTTTGACAAAACAATTATTATCTCGAAAAATATAATTTTTTCGATATTCACTTATTAGGGCTTTTTTTGTAGACCGAAATGCCATGGTTTCGCTCAATTTTTTTAATCAAAATAGTTTCAGCCGTTTTTGAGATATTTCGATAAAAAGAAGGAAAAAACCCTTTTTTCTCGCTCGATTACAATACTTGATCATACCCTGTATTGTAAAGTAAAAAGAATATAGTTTGTTTTGCAAGCAAGTCGTTACAAGCCTCTTTAATTAACCTATTTAAATCCTGAAGAAGAGGGCAACATCCTCTGAAACTCGATTTTTTTTTTTATAAGACTGAAAAGGACGTTTCTATAAATCATTTTATTCGGATTTTGTACTTTTCATTATCCTTTGGCTACCTCTCCATTCAATTTTAGATAAATAATGGAAAAATAATAATCTCATTTTTTTTCACAGCTATTTTTATATCAACTTGTCGGTGCTACTTCTATTGGCGTAAACATCGTTTTATTGATAATATCCGGAGTCCTAGTCAATGGGCCTTATGCATTGATTACAACGGCCGTTTCTACCGAGCTGGGTTCTCATCCCAGTGTAGAAGGAAAAGCGATGGCGACTGTTACAGCTATTATTGACGGAACTGGATCAATAGGTAAGAAAATCTTAAAATAATTTAGTATGAATTATTCAAAGGCTGGCTGGTTTCTCAAAATAAAATAAAATATATTTTTGAAAACTAGATAAATTTCGAACCGTTAATGAATCTAGGATTTATAGACCACTGAAACGATACAATATAAGTAGAGATTGGATTTTGCATATTTTGTTTGACGACCCAGGAGATCAATTATCTATCCGAATCATGCATCTAGGATAATGTGGGTTTAATTTTATTCTGCATTTTTTGCATATTTGAAGAATATTACAAAAAATTGCATATTTGAAGGATCTTTTTGTCAAATATTGCACATTTCGTACCAAATACAGATGTTTTTTTTTTCAGAGAAAGAATGAAAAAAAAGAAGAAATAAAACAGGAGGACGATTGTAAACATATATTATTTACAATTACAATCAAATTATAATTATTTTTGAGATCATTTGTTAATTATTTCTTTCTTTATTTATTTTTTTAACGGCCTTCGGGAACTAAAGCCCATTTTGGACATTGAGTATTCGTGTGTGTAAATTAGTATAGGGATCAGATTATATCCTGTCAAACATTTGCATTTTTGTAATAGTTTATTATTTGTACGTCAATAAGAAAAAGTTTTTTAAAAATAAAAAAATAAAACCAATACAATAAAAAAACAAAACAAATCGTGTCTTAAATACTCCCCCCCCCCCCGTATTTTTCGTTCACATTTTTGAAACATTATTATATCTATTATGTTTATTTTATTCAAGTGTACCTATTATTTCTTTGAGTTTAAAGATTTTTTAATAATATTATATTAAATGTAACGAGAATTTTCTGCAATTTTTTGCGCAATAAAAGTAGATATTTGATACTTGGTGTCTATAGCTTACTTTATCATTTTATTCCTTTCAAAATATATACTATTTTTTGTCTTCAATTATAATTTTTTAGTGCTTAAAAAAATTTATTTTGCCACTTTTTACTGCATATATTTGCATATTTCAACGTATTCTGCATATTACTTGCATATTTCAGCATTTTTAACTGCATATTTTATGGCATATTTCGACACTTTTTACTGCATAAAAATCCGGTCTCTAAATATAAGTATACCTAAAAGAATTTATTTAAGTTAAGTTATATTTAGTGAATTGATACTTTTTTTTTTTTTTTTTTTTTGAATTCAAAGTAAAAAGAAGTGTGCTTCATTTTATTTTTGGCAATCTCTTATTTTTTCTATACTTCTCTCCATCTTTATTATTGCATGGCTTTTACTCGGTACATACTGGAGACAAGGAATTCTTCCTCCAAGGCGACCCTAGTATTGAATTCACGCAAAATTTTTCATTGTGTTTTAAAATGTCTGAAACTTGAAGAAAAATCATTTTCAACCATTATTTTTTTCTGTTTGTCTGTCTATGTGTCTGGATTCAGATACCCATGATAACTTTAAAATGAAAATTCATAGAAAGTTGGTTCTTGTACTAAAATGATTCTATTTTCAATCCGGAATTCTCGAGATATCAAAATCGTTATTATTAGGCCTTCATAAGAGAGAATGGACTATTTGCAAGGTATAAATGGAGGAAAAAATTAAAACTTTTTCAAGACTCGGTACGCTCGCCAGTTAGAGCAAAGAGCATACTGAGTCTTCAAAAGTTTCACTTGTTCCTCCATTTTTTTATTCATCATGTTTTTTGTAATGTAATTTCCACCCACTTCTACCCGCCCGATTTTCTTGAAATTTTGGACACAAATATATTTTATTTTCATTTAAATACTCCATCATCATTGAGCATACAGTCCTAAGACTGGTTTAACGCAACCACTCGCCTCTGTCCCCCGCCAACTGTTTGACCTCTCTAAATATCTCGCATCCCATATCCCCAATTATTTGGTTGAAATATTCTGATCTGGGCCTTCTCCTTCCCCTTTTCTTTCCCACCTCCCCCTCCAAGATATCATCCCCTAAGTAGTTCCCCATGTCTCAGTGTTTGCCCCATCATCTGACCTCTTCTCTTCTTCAGACTCTTCCACAAGGTTCTTCTTTCTCCGATTCTTCCAAGAACTTCTTCATTTGTAATTTTATCCACCCATTTGATATTCATCATTCTTGTGTAGCACCACATTTCGAAAGCCTCTAATCTCTTTCTCTCCGCTTCTCTAATTGTCCAGGTTTCAAATACTCCTTCCCACCTTTTTTGACACCTATAATTTATATTTTAATTCAATTATTTTTTCTCCTTTTACATACTTTTATTTAACTTGTTTGCCTGTTTACTTGGGTAAATTCTTGTAATCGAATTTTAACCCACTTCTACGGAGCCGATTTTGTTGAAATTTTGTATAAATACGTATTTGGGTTACAAAATAATATATTTCATAATTTTCAAAAATTAATATTAAAAAAAATAAATATTAACCCTCCAAAAAATATAACATAAACACTAACAAGATATCATAAAAGCCAGCGTATTTTAAACTCTTATCTGAATTCTCACTCAACGTCAATTTCAACTCACTTTCTCTATATCGAGTCTATATTTATAATAATAATATATTTAAAAGGAAAAAAAAATTTATTTCAGAATTCAGTAAAAATCAGAAATTTTTTCCATAGACACATGACTTAAAAAATAATAATGTGAGTGCTTTTATCTTTAAATGAAATAATATTTTTTTTTACTTTTGAAATTGTCTTTTTAATATATTATTTTTTCTATTTAAAGTCAGTAAGATATGTTTTATCTGTATTATGTCT
This sequence comes from Forficula auricularia, assembly GCA_024734495.1. Classification (NCBI taxonomy): domain Eukaryota; kingdom Metazoa; phylum Arthropoda; class Insecta; order Dermaptera; family Forficulidae; genus Forficula; species Forficula auricularia. The sequence goes on from JALMQS010000070.1 coordinate 10,900,511, forward strand.
ATTAATAATGTTTTTATTTATTTTTTTAAAGGTGCTGCAGTCGGCCCTCTCCTTGCGGGACTTGTATCAAATAGTGGCTGGAATAATGTCTTTTATATTCTAATGTCATCGAATCTTTTAGCTGTATTGGTAAAAATAAATGAAATATCCTTCTTCTTAATGCTTATTATATTATTATTATTATTATTATATATTGAGTGGATATTGATGAGGCAGTCCAAAAAGGAGGTAATTTATACTATCTTTTTATTCAAAAACCGACGTTTCGGAGGCTATTCCCTCCTTCTTCAGGGTTTTGAAAAGTCAGTGAAGGAAATCCAATGTGACATTCCTCTCTGTCTCCTCTTTCAGTGGCAGTAACAATAATATATTGTATTTCATTCTCAGCAGAATTATAATCATTACTACATTATAATTCTGCTGAGAATGAAATACAATATATTATTGTTACTGCCACTGAAAGAGGAGACAGAGAGGAATGTCACATTGATTTCCTTCACTGACTTTTCAAAACCCTGAAGAAGGAGGGAATAGCCTCCGAAACGTCGGTTTTTGAATAAAAAGATAGTATAAATTATCTTCTTTTTTTGGACTGCCTTATCAATATCCACTCAATTTCACTTATCAGTCTGTCTCCAATCTTATTATTATTATAATTTATATTTTCTTTTGCAGTTGCTATCAAGGCTCATAGTAAATGAAATTAAAAGATATCGACTTCAGTCTTCGTCAGAGGATCGATCTAGATAATATTAACTTTCATCTAGAAAGTTATTATTATTTTTATTATTATAAATATGTAAAAAAAATTAACAAATTTAAATTATTAAAATATGTTGAATGATCTATATATCGGCTGTTTTTTATAAAAAATATAAAATCCAATGGTAAAATTTTCATTTGGCCATAAATATTCCTATTCATTTTTATTATTCTTAGGACAAAGAGTAAATAGAAAATATGTCCAGTACTAGAAACTGCATCAAATTTATTACTACGTTCCTGTGGGAATATTATCAAATGAGAGAGCTAAAAACTCAACAATTAAACAGGCTCAATTAAATATTTATTATAAATCGTAGTCTAGCCAGAATTAATATGTGAATTAAAAACGAAAGCTCTTAATTTCAACTATAGCTTATATTTAAATTACTATTATCCTATAATACTAAAGCGCATTTGTGCCTGACTCTGTATGTACCTATGTCCGTCCCCCAACAAAAACAGTCGTCATGGTTACCAATTTAAATGAAATTATCTATCTATATATATAAAATTAAGGTTTTGTCTGTACATTGGGGTGGTGGTGTGGGTGGGGGTGCTGGGTAGGTTTCGCGGGGGGGGTGGGGGGGTCCAGGGGTCGTCATGGTTACTAATTTAAATGAAAAATATATACCTATATAAAATTAAGGTTTTGTCTGTACATTTGAGTGGTGGTGTGGGTGGGGGGTCCAGGGGTCGTCATGGTTACTAATTTAAATGAAATCTATATATATAAAATTAAGGTTTTGTCTGTACATCGGGGTGGTGGTGTTGGTGTGGGTGCTGGGTGGGTTTCGGGGGGGTGTCCAGGGGGCGGGCCTTGCAGCTAGTAAGAATAATAAAACAGATAAATTCGTAAATACAATGAAACAATATCATACAAATTAAATCGCCATTTACAACCGATCTCTAATAAAATTCTTTACATACAGAGATAGCTTAATTGTATTTGTGTAATATTATTGAGCTCGTGAATAATCGCATTTTTTTAAATCAATAATTGTTCATAATTTTCTCCTTCAATCAAGAGTGAAAGTGTAGTTTTAGCTAGTAGAGGTTTGTAGTGCCAATCTAAGGGCATCTACAAAGCCATAAAATGAAATCCGCCGGCGCTAAATTTGGCAATCTAGCTGGACATTTAATTAGATCCAAGACCATCCAAAACCCGGTCCAAGTACAAATAAATGTCTTTATTGCGATGGGAGGGTATCCATCTTGTTGATGGAAGAAAACATTATCTTGATTAGAATAATTTCTGATAGCTGTCTAGTTTTTTTTTTTTTTTTTATAATCCTTCATAATATTCCCAAAGTAACATATGAAAAAATTTTTAATTCTAAATTCGTGGAGATGTGGACAATGGTTTCAAAAGTTAATCCTCGTTGAACATTTCCTTCTTTAATTAGTCAGGGTCGAGGCCATCACACCCTCGTGAAGGGAGTGTGGTGGCATAAAGCGGTGAGTCCCCTCATCGCCCTGGGTATATCGCAAAAACAATAAATAATTTGACATATAGGGCGATGAGGGGATCTCTCCTTAATCTTTTACACTTTCAGCAGAAGAACATATAGAGCGGGTGGCGTATGATTATTAATTGTAAATACAAAAAAAAAGAAATGTGAGTCAGGATTAATCCTGGCTCTCTCATCCACCCGCTCTGAATCTGAATTAATTTGTTCTGAAGCTGAAAGTGTGAAGTTTGTGTAATGAACTATTATCTTTGTAAGAGGCGGCCCGCTCCTCGGAGGCCCAATAAACAAAATTAACTTTTTAAGCAACTACAAATATTTTTAACATTCTACAGTGAAAATGGATAAATGAACATGCTATGAATAATTAATAAATTAGACTTCGCTTCGATTTTTCATGTTTTCAGATCATGATATTATTTAACAAATTTAAATTAAAAACATAAAAAATCTAAGGTTTAATTGTTCATACCATGTTTATTTATTTATTTTCACTTTATAATGTTAATATCATTTGTAATTGGCAAGGAAGTTGTAATTAAACAACAAAAAACGTTCAACGAGGATTAAAATTTGTTTTTTGAAACCATTCTATAAATCCCACGAATTTATAATTTAAAAATAATAATCATGGACACCGAATATTCCTATATATGAATAAATTTGAAGCTCTTTTGAATTGTCAACATATTGACATTTTGTTCTAAACTTAATAGGGAAAAGTGATAAGCAAATGAAAATTTTACCATTGAATTTACTATATTTCAAGAAAAAAAATATCCGGTATAGCTAAATACTTCAAAAAAAAACTAAATGTATGGGTAAATTTGATGGGAGTAGATTAGGACCATATATTTTTAAGATTGGCTTAATTTACATGCTAATTTTTAAAAATGATTCTGTGCTTCCTGGTTTTTAACAAAAAATGTTCTAAGAAAAAAATATTATAGTAATAAACAAAATGAAATCATGTACTATTAAAACAAAAAAAAAAAAAAAAAGAAGAAGATATTTAGACTATATAAACCGTTTAAAATTCATTAAAGTGTATTGTTTATTATTATACAACCCCTAAAAAAATGTAGTCCGCTACTTCAGGAGCGTTTCTTCTCATCAAAATTACCCTAAACTTATTCATAAATCTACTATCTTGCTTCATATTTCAAGAATGGAAGATTTCTTAATGAAATTTAGTAAACTTGTTAATATCAACATTATCTGTAAAAAATAACACTTGTAGAAATTTAACGTTATCAAATTTCAAAGTGGCGTCTGTTTTAACTCATCAATCATTAATAAATACAGTGGAAACTCGAGATACGAGTTTAATTCGTTCCAGCATTGAGCTCGTATAGCGAATTTCTCGTATCTAAAAACAAACTTCTCCATTGAGAATAATGGAAATCCAGTTAATCCGTTCCGCACCCCCAAAAATATCAACATAAAAATCAATTTTCCTAATAAATAACACTGGAAATAATATAACCGTAGTTTACCTTTATGAAGAGTCCTGACTGGCGATAGGGATCTGGGGAAGACGAAACGGGTTACTGGGGGGAAGGAGAGTCCCCTCTGATTCAGGAAGGCTCTCTCTTGGGAATTTTACCCCACTGAAAGCAGGTTCTGAGTCAGAATCACTTGATTACTTTACCGAAAACTTATCTAATAACACTTGCTTCTGACTCCTTTTTAAGATGCCTCTAAAATGCGACACTACACTGTCATTACACAAGTCCATGGTGCGTCCATACACTGCTTTATTAGGGTGATTTTCGATAAAGATAGTTTTCACATCTTCCCACTTTGCCTACCAACAGCCTCGTTACTCGAGTCAATGCTCGTATTTAGAGACGAATTTTTCGCTCATACTTTCCTCTTATCTTGAATTTCTCGTATATAGAGGTGCTCGTACCTCGAGGTTCCACTGTATTAGTTTTATCATATGATGTTATCTCAGCTAAAATATTAAGCATTTTATTGTGAAGAAAATGTTACCTCATTTGCTCATCTGCTATCAAACATTAATGTTATGACCGATATTGTTATACTGAATCAATGTCCCGGTATTCACTTCTGGATTGTTGAAACAACTTTATTGTTTGCTTAGATTCAATAATGGAACGATTTATCATATGCAAGTGTTTTTTAAGTTCCTATATATGTATTTTGTAAAGAAATAACAATTTGGTTGCCTTGACAAATAGCTTTAACGACTATTTATTTGCCAAAATATTTTTTTAGCAAATAGATTTCTAATTTACGCATTAATTATCATTATTATGATTATTATTCTATGTTTTTCATAAAAAAAAAGTGGGAAATTTCTCATTTACTATGTAATGATATACTCAGCGGCGTATCTAGAACTTTTGCCGCCCTGGGCGGTCTCCAATTTGCCGCCCTTTCTAAGTCAATCAAATGGTGGTTTTTATAAATTAATAAACATAAATAAGTAATTGTAATTCAGACAATAATAATAATTAAATTAGTCAGTAATAAAGGAGGTCGTATAAGTTGATATACCTACCTATAGTAATGCAACTTTTATAAAAATACAAGATACTTTTTTAAAGGATTAAGTTTCCACCATTTGTTAAAACCATTTTCCGTGTTAAAACTTGATTGACAAAGTTCATCAAACAGTTTGCAGTAAAAACAATAAATACTTTTCTTCGATGGTGAATACACCATCCACGATCTTAACAGCTTTTCACCATTAGGCAAAATTTGAAGAAAAAAACCAGTCGCGATTAAGCTTTCTTGTTTTAGCTTTGGCTTTGATTGTATTAACAGGATGTTTTATTCCTTCACTGAAATCGGCGTCTAAATTTTGAATTGTAAAACGGAGCTTGACATACCAGGAATACTCCGAGCCAAATTTTTAGAGATAATATTTTCTACTCTACATTGACTTGACGGGGAAAAATATTCGAAATCAAATAGTAATTCATAATTCGTGGAAATCCAATAGTAAACTTATTAAGCGGACAAGTTGTTTTTTATAACTATAACTAAATATAAAAAATGCCGCCCGGTGCGGACCGCACCCCCTAGGTACGCCACTGGATATACTACTCGTAAAAAAGAATTTCCATTATTATTATTATTTTATGTCTCTATGTATTTTAAACATATATATTTATAAAAGTTAATTATCCTTCAAAAAGTAAACCTCTACAAAATGTATACTTTTTATTATTAAACAATTTTACATACTTTAATCATGAATAGCTTATTATATTCACCAGACATCCCTAAATATTATTAGCCTTATCATTTAGAAATTAATTAATTAATACTTAAAACTTTTTGCTAAAAAAATATATAAAAAGTGTATAAATTTAATTTAGATTGAAATTAAGAGAAGGGAGTTGATTAGGCTTGAGACCGAGGGGTGAACCGCGATTGGAATTAGGTGTACACCATCTTTGGAATTACTTTGGAACTCATTAGATAATCTATTGTCTTCTACTAAATTAAATTCAATAATAAAATAATAAGAAATCCAATAAAATGCACTAAAAGGTATAAAATAATTATCTAATTTAGTTACAACTATGCGATGAAATTTTTCCATGAAATCACTTTTTGAAGTCGGTGCCAAACAAACTATATAAGCGAGCTTTCGCAATATTGTTTTCATTACCCGCCAAACGTACTAAGTAAGATCCGTCGAGTGCTATTTATAAAATGTATATGTTTAGCACCGACTTCAAAAACTGATTTCATGTAACAATTTCATCGTTTAGTTGTAACCTTGTAACTAAATTAGATAATTATTTTATACCTTTTAGTGGATTTTATTTTATTTCTTATTGTTTTAATTGTTAATTTAATTTTTGAAGTCGGTTTTATTTTTCTTCTAAAAATTATTTTTATTTTCCTCTTTTTAGTGATGTTATTAATAGTGACTTAAGATAATATTTTGCATGCATCTCGTAAGAGAAAGATTCGTGCGAATGAATCACAAAATGATAATAAAATTCAATTCATAAATAGAGGAATTCTCTCGAAACCTTAGCGGGTTTTAAATGAAAGTTTTAAGATTGTTTTTTTTTTAATAAAAGATTTTTTATTATAATTTCGATTATTTGCTTATTTGAATTGGAGATTTCAGCTATTTTGTCATTGATCATATCATCAGAACTTGACCAAATTAATATGGTATCAATCGGAAATTATACTGAACCCAATGCAAAAAAAAACAATCAATCGGTTCACAATTGGCGAAAAAATTCGAGTAATATAGACACAAAAAAAAAATCAGTCGAATTGAGAACCTCCTCCTTTTTTGAAGTCAGTTAAAAAGATTAATAGATACAAAATTCAAATTCATAATTCAATTATTCAAAATTATGATATGTAATGATATGTTGTGGAGATTACCTAAAATTTGTACATACATATATTACATTTTAAGAAAATCCCTGCAAATATTTGTTTTATTTATGCAATATGCGCATTGGACTAACTGCAGATCATTAAATTGTATTTGTTCTACTTCAAGCTTCTTGATTTAATAGTTTAGAAGTACAGGCCTATGAAAGAGGGGAAGTCGAATAACAAAATCACTCCATAATGATTCCATTTTTACCAATTTTGGTATGAAATCTTTCTCAAACCTGTTGACGTGAAATTCTGTGAATAACTCCATATATTGTCAACTAATTTACGATGGATCACTTTATGGCCAGGGAGGGGGGTCGGAATCGGTGTGCTAAATATCTTATGAAATTAAGTGTTGCAAGATATGATTTTTTTTTTTTCAAAATTCGACATCTTATCAATATTGATATTTTTGACAGGTTTAGAATATATCCACGGGGAGTCGGGTAGCCGCGCGCTTTAGAGGTACCGTTTCTGCATTATCTTGATAATGATTTTGGACCGGGAGGCCCAAGTTCAGGCCTTGCTCTCTGCAGAATAAAAATTTGACCGGTAAAACCCCGGGTCTCACCCTCACTAACACTACTAACCCATGATAAAAGAATCATATACTATAATACATACCCATTGGGATATATAAATGGCCAATGTAAGTTAAGGGCTGTAGATCGGTAATCAAGTTTTTAAAAAGAACTGAATTTCCGATTTACATACACCTTTTATTTGTGCGGTAGAGAATGTTGTAATGCACTGGATAGTTTTATAAGGTTTGTGAATTTAGGTATTAGACTTTTTTATAGATGAAAGTGACTGGATTTTTGAGAAACGGAATATTATCGAAAGTTTATTTAAATTCAATTCTTTTTAAAGGTTTTTATTGTTTTATTTAAAAGTTTATTTTCACAAGATAGAATTATAAAAATGTTTGTTATAAAGTTTAAGTTTTTAAGAATAGCGAAATACGAAAACACACTGGGTTGGAAATGACCGGCGTTTGTTTGAATGTTCTATAGTTACCGGGAGTAAGTACTTGAAGAATCGATAATGATGGAATGCCGTACGGGTTTTACCAATTCTACATAGGTACAAATAATACTTGACCTAGATCGATCGTAAATTTAGGAGCAACGGGTGACCACTGATTTGAGCAGCGCCTCCGGCCGAGAGAGAAAGTGTACTTGACTGAAGAGGACTCCGCGCTGATGTCTTATTTACAATATTCCTTAATGACAGGTCAGCGTTAAAATGGTGAGCTCGAGGGAAATGATGGGGACGTATGGGAAAGTTAACTTGTATGATCTATCCAAAGCCAACCAAATAAAAAATAAATTGACACATTTTGATGTGGCCATCCATATACTCGCGAAACATTTCGATTTCGAAGGAATAAGGACTTGTGAAAACACGGATTGAAATTAGGATAGGACATGATTCTCTTGATAAAAGAATCATGAGCTCAAGTGGACAGGGAGCATAGCCTCTGAAGTAGGTATGTACTTTTTAATCTATAATAGCAAAGAAGTACACACCTACCCGTTACCCAGATATTAATATTTTATTCATGTTCTCAAATTAATTTAAAAAATGCAACGTGTAGTCTTCGAATGGATTCATATTTGGGATCTCTAAATTATTTTTCATATTAATTTGTCCGAATTTTTATCACATTTTGAGCAAATATGAAAAAAATAAAACCGACTTCAAAAAATTAAATGCAACAAAATAAGAATAAAATACACTAAAAGGTATAAAATAATTATCTAATTTAGTTACAACTAAACGACGAAATAGAAATATTAACATGAAATTACTTTTTGAAGTCGGTGCCAAACAAACTATATAAGCGAGCATACCCGCCAAACGGTACTAAGTAAAATCCGTCGAGTGCGATTGATAAAATGTAGTATTTTTGGCACCGACTTCAAAAAGTGGTTTCATGTTAATATTTCGTCGTTTAGTTGTAACTGAATAAGATAATAATTATTTTATACCTTTTAGTGTATTTTATTTGTTGCATTTAATTTTTTTGAAGTCGGTTTTATTTTTTTTATAAAAATTATTTTTATTTTTCGCTTTTTAGTGATGTATTAATAGTGACTTAATATAATACCTTGCATGCATCTCGTAAGAAAGCGTCGGGCGAATGAATCAGAAAATGATAATAAAATTCAATTCATAAATATAGAAATTCTCTCGAAACGTTTGCGGGTTTTAAATGAATGTTTTAAGATTTTTACAAAAGATTTTTATTTATTATAATTTCGATTATTTGGTCATAAGAATTGGAGATTTACGTTATTTCGTAATTAATCATATCTTCAGAACTTGACCAAATTAATATGGTACCACCCCTAAGGTACCCTCTTTCAAATAAAAAAAATCATTAAAATCGGTTCATAAACAAAGAAGTTATGCATGAACAAACATATCAAAAAAGGTCCAATACCAATGAAAAAAAACGGGACCAATCGGAAACTAGACTGAGCCCAATGCAAAAAAATCATCAAAATCGGTTCACAATTGGCGAAGATATGAGGTAACAATGTAGGGTAACAGTGTCTATGTCATAGACACACAAAAAAATCAGTCGAATTGAGAACCTCCTCCTTTTTTGAAGTCGGTTAAAAAGCATATGATTGAAATAATTTATATATATATATATATATTACTAGTAAACTCCCAACATTATGTGGCGACAAATGACCATATATAATTATAGTTTTTAACATTTATGTTTTTTATTTTATTTTAAAGAGAAATTAAAGAAAAAATCCCATATTTTTTCATTATTTTTAAGTTTGGAAAGAGATGGGTTAAAGTCTATACATGAAATGTTGATAATGTTTTATTTATTTAAAATATTTACTGTTAATTTTAGAATTAAACATTTTGATATGTTAATCAGAAAAATCTTCTCTTTCGATTATATTTCGATATAAAGTCTAATTTAGATATTTTAATTTTCAAATTTTGATATTCTGCGATTTATCTTTTCTGAGAAATGGGCACTTCATATAGGTACATATTTTTGCAAAACGCATAATCAACTCCCCTTCTTTAATTTCAACCGGGGAAATAGATAGTCTTTTTTTACTTTACCATACAGGTTATGGTCAAGTATTGTAATCGTGCATGAAAAAAGTGGTTTTTTGCTTCTTTTTTTCGAAATATCTCAAAAACGGCTGAAACTATTTTCAGGTTCGGTCTACAAAAAAGCCCTAATAAGTGAACATCGAAAAAATTATATTTTTCGATATAATAACTGTTTTAACAAAATGTCTGTAAGTCTGTTAGGTTGTTAGTCTGTTAGTCTGTGCGTTACCAAATTTTGTGGACGAGCTAGTTAAAAAACTAGTGTGAATATCAAAACCTAATTTCACACGTAGTTTTGATACATTGAGATTAAGAGCTGATTAGATTTTGGTGCTTATCGACCGAAAATTAAGGTGGGGAGGGAGGGGGGGTTAAAATTTAAAATTATAATATTTTCAAAGCTTGATGTACTCCTTCTAGCCTATATCAAGCTTAAGTTTCGAATTTCTTATCTCTGAGACTTATGGTTGCGAAACGCAGGAGGGGGGGGGGGGGGGTAAATTCTTACCTACGTAAACATCAACTTCCGGCTTTTCTATTTTAGCCAAAATCTTGTTATACTTCTTGTAGCCTCTAGATCAGTGTTTCCCAAAGTGGGGCGTACGCCCTGCAGGGGAACAATTTGAGAATTGTCATGACATATTTTTAACTGAATATATATTAACCGAACCGGAGTCGTTTGCACATATTCGGTTCTATTACGTGGTTTGATTTAATAAAAATATTGTAAATAATATTAATAATATTTATTATATTATTATAATATTAATAATTACATTATTATTGATCTACTGCACATTTAATTAAAAACCGAATAGAGTCTAATACCATCTACGATTGTTTCTACACACTGAAGTAAGGTGGCTATCAAAAGGGAATTGTTTGAAACGATTTATTGAGTTGTTTGATTCGCTTGCCAAATTTTTAATTGATAAGCCTGAAATGAAGTTCTTATTGACAACAAATGGCAAAGCATATGTGGGTTACTTAGCCGATATTTTTGAGAAGCTAAATATATTGAACAAGCAACTGCAAGGACCAAGCAAAACACTGGTCGATGCCAAAGCAAGAATATTTGGTTTTGTTAAGAATCTAGAATTAAGTCAGAAACACGTAAGTAACAGAAATTTTGAACAGTTTCATTGGCTAATGTTTCTGACTCTGTAATACTTGAAATTGTTAATCATTTAAAAATTTTAATTACGGATTTTAAAGAGAGATTCGCTGATTTAGAAGAAATGAATTTTCCGACATGGATGGTGCAACCAGTTTTGGTGGATTTAGCTGATATATCCAATCAGCAATATCAAGAACTCGCGGAGTTGCAAAGTGACGAATCTGTAAGAAATCTATTTAATATTAAAGGTGTGATGGCATGGCTTTGCGATGAAACAGAGGCTAAATACCCCAATACCACATAATGTGCAAGAAAACTCTTATTATCGTTTCCATCTTCATATCTAGCTGAATGTGGCTTTAGTGCTGTGAGTGATTTGTTGATTAAAAAAGAAATCGTCTGGATATAACACAAGGTGGAGATTTGAGACTTAAGCTAACTAAGCTTGAGCCAGATATAAAATCGCTGTGTAAAAAGCATCAAGTCCACAAATCACATTAAATTAAGTTTTAAAAATATATTATTTTTATTTATTAAAAGTTCGTTTCTTTGTTTTGACAACAGTTGTAAGAAATCGCTTTCAAAATTATCATTCATATTACTAAAAAGAACAAAAATAAATTTTTTAACTAAAATTATTATATGGGGGGACATGATGATTTTAGAAATGTTAAAGTGGGGCATGGCCTAAAAAAGTTTGGGAAACACTGCTCTAGATAGATTAAGTTTTAAATTGCAAGGCGCTGCGACTTTCCGAAGACGAGATATGAAAGATTAAAATACAGTGAACGCTCTATATAAGCAACTCATTTGAACCAATTTCAATAAAACAGTTTCTTTTTGGGAAAAGTTGCTTATAGGGAAAAAAGGAGTATAAAAATACTTACCGTCTGGAAAATATTTTCACTTGTTTCTTTTACTAACTAAGCTGTGTAGAATAAATAAATTCAGTTTTATTTTGCAAAAGAAAACCATTTTATTATTATTATCATATAAGCATAGTTATTAATTATAGGTATTTAAAAAAAATTTTTTACAATCAAATTTTAATAAATCTTTGGTTTAGTACAGCACCAATTGCCTAAACAAACATTATTTTTATTCAGTATTTATTTTACGACACTCCTAAAATACAACCCCTTCCTTTAATTCAATTGGATTAAAAATTTGACACAAATATTAACCCATGACACTTGATAAATACATTAATTTTTTAAAAAATCGTTTCGGCCGTTTTTGAGAAAATCAAAAAAAAATCGAAATAAAGGAAGGGGGTGTAAATTAGTAGTTTTGAGATGACTTCAAATAAATGAAAATGTGAAAGTCGTGTGGTGACCACACCAATTGATTTAATTTTTCACAAAATGTTAGACTAATTGTGAAATAAAAACACATAGACAGAGAGCTTGTGAATGCCTTTTAACATATGCATGATGAGTTTTATATAACTAGTTAATTTTGACTGCTTTTTGTGAAGTTAAACTTACTATAGTGTTGCGTGAAGAAATGGGTTAATTAAATTGAAAGTTTTTGCCGGAGAGTAGCAGAATTTTTATATATTGAAGGAGACAATAAAAGAGTGTGTCTTCTGCTGGAATTATAAATTTTATTCTCGTTATAAATAAATAAAATTTATAATTCCAGCAGAAGACACACTCTTTTATTGTCTCCTTCAAATGGGTTAATTATATCTTTTAATCTATTTACCCAAATCGACAAAGTAAAAATATCATTTTAAAGAGACGAAAATTTTCTTTTCTTTAAAATGATATTTTTAGCAAAATTCTAAGATTTCAAAATTTCAAAAAAAAAATTGGAAAATTTCAAAATCTCAAAGGTCGATTATCTAAGATGTAATATATTTTTAGTTTGTCGATTGGATAAATAGATTAGAAGATATAGATAACACACAATTTGCCTTAATCTTATGTATTTTTAGGTGCTGAAACCGTATTTGGTAGGTATCAGTTTTTTTTTTTATCACCCACAATTATCTCACAATATGACATCGATTATTTATTTTAAAAAATAGGAAAAATTTGATACCTATATGGTATAATAATTAAAAATCTTAGTTACTTTTTACTTAGAATAATATTAAATTACTAAAATGTGAATATTAGTTTTTCTTACAGAAATTAAGTTTGTAGGATGAGTGGTTTACATTTTATGAAGGAAAAACTGCAATTTTTTGAAAAAACGGATCATTTCCTGTCATGGAAAATGCTGGATATCAGGATATCTATATATCTAAGTGTTTTAACAAAAAAGTGGTCCAAATAAACGTTTAAGGCAACAAAATTTCATAGAGAATGAGATAGGAATCAAGTTTCTAGGATGAGTGGTTTTCATTATATGAAGGAAAAACTGCGATTTTTCGCAAAAAATTGGAGTTTTTCAAAATTTCAACCTCATTGCGACACGGGTTACTAATATCCAATTAAGATGAAACTGTGTTTAAATTGTTGCAAATTTAATGTTATTAAAAAATATATAGTGGTCTTCGACGAAAACGTGCTCTTTTATGGTCAAAATGGGAAAAAATCGAAAAAAGTGCAAGTTTTTGGGATTTGTGAAAACAGAAAAAATACGCCAATATTCAACTAGTACTTGAGCCAGAATGGTTGGTCGGAGAAAAAAACCTAAATGACAATATTTGTAGGATATTTTATGAACTTTCATTTTGAATCAGAAGGTTATTTAGGAAAAGTTGATAGTTTTCAGGTTATAAGCAAAAAACCGCCAAAAAATTCAAAACTACCCCAAAACTTTCCCGCGCGGGGCCCTTTAGAGAACAATTTAACCTGACTAAAAAGGTACTTAATGAAATTAAAAAACAACATAATTATTGATTAAACATATGAAATATTTAATTATGGTTAGTTTTCCAAAAAAACGGGTTGTCGTTGTCGTTATTCATCCCATGAGCCCTGGCCTTGGGGGGGGGGTTCTGGACCCCCCCCGTGGCTACGCCTCTGATTAGAGCCTCCAATACATAAATTGTTGATAGTTTTTTATTTATTTATACTATTTACTTTTAATTTTAGAATTAAATATTTTGAAATGTTAATCAGAAAAATTTTCTCTTTCGATTGGTAAATTTTCTTGTATTTGAGATTTGATTGCGACATACCCAGTCTACACTGTAACAATGTAACTGAGCTGTTCCGGTTGAAATCAACGAACTAGAAATACATTTTTACTTAAGATTATTTTGATTTTTTTACTTTATCCAATAATAACCGAAACGTTTAAAATCCAATATAGAATGGTAAATTAATTCCTGTGAATACATTGTAATAGACTGATGAAGAGGGCAAAGCCCTCGAAACTATAGTCTCGTTATAAATAAATAAAATTTATAATTCCAGCAGAAGACACACTCTTTTATTGTCTCCTTCAACTCAATTCACTTATCAGTCCGTCTCCAAAAATTGCTTCAATCTTAGGTAATTATAAATTTTGTATCTAAATATGCTTTATTCTCTTGGGCATCAATATATAATTTCTATTAAATGAAGTACTCATTAATGATGATTGGGTTATAGCTGGCTGGAAGCCAATGGATATTTGTGCTTAATAATTGTATCTGCACATGGACCTCCTTGTGGAGAAATCCTTTTTTTCCTTTAATATTAAGGCACATACGATTAATTTTGTGTCTGTGTGTCTCACATCCCAGAAAGACGTGGTTAATATCACCAATGGACATAGAATCACATGGGCACATATAAAATAGCACTTGGGCTTATAACGTCGGCGTCGGTCCATGCACGGGTGAACTCTGTACTCGGTGGCTGACAACTGTTGTTCTGTATGGATACGTAAAATCAGAGAGACACCCAGTTCAAGCACTCAATTTAACTTATATCGGGAACAATTAAAGCTACGCCCTCCCAGTGGACGATTTGTAAGAGAAATAAAATTTAAAAAAGACGAGTCTTCTTTTTAATAGATATATGTACACAAAAATATCATGTACCCTAGAGACCTAGAGACCTAGACTATTTTGTGCAGTGAATTTCTCGATAAAATTAAATTAATTATAAAAAGTGATTTTTTACTGAAATAATTGGTATAAAATAATAAAAACATAAACATTTATTAAAAAAAGAAAAAACATATACATATATACATATACTTAAAATTTATTTTAATAAAATTCTATATTGAATTTTCGAAAGTTAGAAGTGAGTTTCCAGTAACGATTTTTCATGATTTTCTTTATTCAGAAGTCTATCTAAATTTTTAACAACTTCTACAACTTGGAATATGTTTTTACTAAGCTTTGTTAATTCACAACTTGGGTCTTTATCAGTTTTTGTTTCGATTAGCATATCTAAAACATAAAAATACAAATTAGTCTAAGCATTCTTATTTGACGCTTTCATTTCTCTTTATAAAAATAAAAATACATACAATATAAGCAAGTGATTTTATAACAAATATATACACGTGGCGACTCATCACTATAAGGGCCAGAGAGCCCAGGTCCCTCAAAAAATAATGTCTAACCTACAGCCATTTATGTATCATTTTTTTTTTAATGATAACTTTCAACATGATACTGACTAGGTGAGTAGGCCAAATAAGTTACATACTCGTATAACTCTAAAATATCCTGTAAATAATCTAAAATTAAGATTTGCTGGCCAGAGTATATAAGTATTTCCATTCACGCTGGCTGATGCCAGGCTAAATAGTTTGTAGGGAACCCTCAAACAGGTTTTGCTTCTCGCATGCTTCTCTTCCAAACTTTCCGCCACTATCTGACTCCTTTAGCCCGAGAAAAGCGCCTGCATCTATCAATACTAGGGGTGCCTTTAAACTGTCTCAAAATATCAATTCACAGTATTGGTTTTTATTGTTGGGCCGTTTATAATCGGATAGAAAATCGCTATAAAAATGGGATGCATAAGAGAAATTCAAAAAAAAAAAAATAATAATAATATAATAGTGGGAATTTTAGCGCCCTTATTTCTTGTAGACATCGAACACCGCTAATCAGACCAATGTACTCACTTTCAAATCAATTTTATATAACTATATATAGTAAGTATCAGGGACAAAAATGGTCACGAGCTGTATTTCATTTTACCTGTTTGTCTAGGATCAGTTTCTGTAAGGAAAGATGATGGTGTGCCTGGACCACTTCCGCCGGCGAGATCAAGACAGATCTTTACACGACGCAGACATACTTCGGAGCTCAAGTCCTATAATTATATTTGTAAAAAAAAAAAAAAAAAAATTTTTAAAGAAGATTTTAAGGATATTTTATTTTTTATTAACTATTTTACCGAATTAGGTGAAGTTAATGCCATCAACATTTTGTTATAGGCTTCTAATACTTGGTGTAATTCAAATAGGACTTTGTATATTTGTTTTGTTAAGTTGTCAAGTGGACCCTTGTGGTCATTGGCTAATTCACTTGTTGGCTCTCCCAATAAATGGATATTAGCTATACACTAAAAAATAATCACACAAATAACTTTAGTAAAAATATATTTTAATTGAAAAGTTTTTATTTTGCCGAGAGTAGCAGAGTTGTTGATTGATAAAGAGAAACAAAGAGGTTGTCCTCTGTTTGATGCAAATAAACATACACACATATATGGTATATCAAATATATATATATATATATTATTTATTTGTTTGAGACTATAGTTTCGAATGCTTGGCCTTCATCAAAAGTCCTTTTTAATTATAAATATTATTATTCATGAGATCAGTATGGCGTGGAATTGAAGATTTTTTGCTCTTACTCAGCTGAAAAAGCCAGTTAGAATAATCTTCCAATATTTTATGTGTGTATGTTTATTTGCATCAAGCAGAGGACAACCACTTTGTTTTTCTTTATAAATATATTTTCTTTTTGATTTAGGTTAAATTGAAAGTGCTATTAAGCATATTTATTAAAAAACTATACCTAGTTTGGATCACATAAATATAGAGCCTCCGTTAGGGTATTTTACTCTTAAAAAAAAAGGTTCAGAGATGAAGTGGTCGCAATGTCGTGTAGTTTTGTTAATAGATATATATTAAATAGTACATAATGTGATATTTATTAAAAATTTAGAATAATTATTCAATCACCAAAGTTTAATAAATATTAAGTACCTCAATTGCAGGATCACATCTACACGTATCCAAGTTATTCTGCCAATAATTTTGTACTTCAAGCAAACCAAAACGAAGAATTTCAATAAGTTTTGTAGGCGGGGTTACTTGCAGATCGGGTCTGAGCGACACATAAGGTGCTTCAGTTTGAACACATGTAAGAAGTTGAATCACTTGAATCAGTGGATGACTATGACTATGACTATGGGTAGACCCAAGGCAATCGGAAGCATCATGAGAAATTATAAGAACTTTATTTACTATATCCTAAAAGAATAAAATATTTATAATTATAGTGAGGAAATACAAACTAACATTTTGTCAGAATTAATAAACATTTGCGTAACAGTGCTTGTATCTTTTTACCTTAAGTAACGTTTGAAGAATTTTAAAATGTTCATTAAGTGAATTTCTATCAAGTACAGTCTGTAACTGTGAACGCCAACTATCTTCAGCATCATCGCGAGAGACAGATTTAAATGATGCAGTAGATGCAAGTTTATTTGTTGAGGCGTTACACGGAGTCACATCTCCAAGATCACCATATATATATTCAAAGTTTTTATAATTTTTCTAAAATAAATATAATATGAAATTGATTAATTTTTTTTTTTTTTATTTACCTTAAAATATTTCCTTACACTTATAATTACATAATAATTAAATATTAACAAAAGAAACAAAAAAAAAAAAAAAGAAAATACTGAAGGAGGCAAACGTAGACTTAGCGCCCAGCGTGTGCTTGACCACACGAGTACCAGAGCAAAAACTACCAGACCAATTTTTTTCTTTTTTTTCAAGGATGATTTTTAGCATAAAATAAGATGTTCCTGGAAGTTTCACCAAACAATTCGAGCGGTAAAGTTTTCTGAACCTTAATGGGTTAAAAAAAGGATCAGAGATGAAGTGGTCGCAATGTCGTGTAGTTTGGTTGAGTTTGCTCAAATGGACTAGATTTTTATTTTTTGACTCCGTACTCCCCCCCCGCCACCCCACCCCTAATTTTAGCGTCAGAAAAAAAATATTTTCGTTATTATAGGTTTATTTTATAGTATATTTCATTTTTCTTGTTTTTTTTTTAGTTTGAAAATATTATAATTTTAAATTTAAACCACTCTCCCCTCGTTAATTTTGAGTCGATATGCACCAAAACTACGTGTGAGATTTGGTTTTGATGTTCCCAATAATTTTTGAGCTAGCTCGTCCACAAAATTTGGTAACAGACATTTTGACAAAACAGTTATTATCTCAAAAAATATAATTTTTTCGATATTCATTTATTAGAGCATTTTTGTAGACCGAAATGCCATGGTTTCGACCAATTTTTTTTATCAAAATACTTTCAGCCGTTTTTGAGATATTTCGAAAAAAAGAAGAAAACACTTTTTTCATGCACGATTACAATAGTTGACCATACCCTATAAGGTAAAATAAATAAAATGAAAGAAAAAGCGAAGAGAGTGCTTACATCGAGGAAATAGTGTTCATCCTTCTCTTGATGTTTCACAGATGTTTCAGGAACCGGAATCGGAGTGGGCGCCAGTCTTCCAAACTGAAAAGCCACTTAGAATATATATGTGTGTATGTTTATTTGCATCAAGCAGAGGACAACCACTTTGTTTTTCTTTATAAATATATTTTCTTTTTGATTTAGGTTAAATTGAAAGTGCTATTAAGCATATT
The DNA here is from genome assembly GCA_024734495.1 of Forficula auricularia. Lineage (NCBI taxonomy): Eukaryota > Metazoa > Arthropoda > Insecta > Dermaptera > Forficulidae > Forficula > Forficula auricularia. The sequence goes on from JALMQS010000070.1 coordinate 10,919,138, forward strand.
TATTAAAAAACTATACTTAGTTTGGATCACATAAATATAGAGCCTCCGTTAGGGTATTTTACTCTTGAAAAAAAGGATCAGAGATGAAGTGGTCGCAATGTCGTGTAGTTTTGTTAATAGATATATATTAAATAGTACATAATGTGATATTTATTAAAAATTTAAAATAATTATTCAATCACCAAAGTTTAATAAATATTAAGTACCTCAATTGCAGGATCACATCTACACGTATCCAAGTTATTCTGCCAATAATTTTGTACTTCAAGCAAACCAAAACGAAGAATTTCAATAAGTTTTGTAGGCGGGGTTACTTGTAGATCGGGTCTGAGCGACACATAAGGTGCTTCAGTTTGAACACATGTAAGAAGTTGAATCACTTGAATCAGTGGATGACTATGACTATGACTACGACTATGGGTAGACCCAAGGCAATCGGAAGCATCATAAGAAAGGATGACAACTTTATTTTTTATATCCTAAAAGAAGAAAATATATATAATTATAGTGAGGAAATTCAAACTAACATTTTGTCAGAATTAATAAGCATTTGCGTAACAGTGCTTGTATCTTTTTACCTTAAATAACGTTTGTCGGATTTTAAAATGTTCATTAAGTGAATTTCTATCAAGTACAGTCTGTAAGTGTGAACGCCAAAGAGAGACAGATTTAAATGATGCAGAAGATGCAAGTTGATTTTTTGAGGCGTTACACGGAGTCACATCTCCAAGGTCACCACCAGTTGAGGAGGAACCTCCAGAAGAGAAGAATCTGACAAAAAATTATAGAAATATAATATAGCCGTATATATTTTGAAAATATAATTTGTACTTAAATTATTTTTTAATAAATAAATAAAATTATAAATATAATTTATTTAGAAAGAAATTTTTTAATGCGAAAGATATTAATTAATATAAAAATTCATTGTGTAATGATTAATTGATAATAAAATAAAACCTAGAGTTTCAATAAATAATAATAAGTCTAATTCCGATGTATCTGAGCGTTTTCCACTATCATGACGAGTTCTATGATGTTACCTTAATGAGAGGGATGCTGGAGGATAGTATTCCGATTCCTCTTGTTGTTCTTGCAATTTTTGAATCTGAAAAAAATAATAGAAATCAATTGGGGTATACATTTATATCAGATAAAAAAAGACCCTCTTTAATTTATTTCATGTAAATTAATAATAAAAGAAATTTAAATTTTGACGTATGTGGAGGGTTTGGAAATGGATTTTTCTTTTTTTTGCTATCTTTAAAAAGTATAGCCATTGCATTTCTAGACAAGATCACAGTTTCTACTACCTCTATTTAGGGCTTCTCAATCAATTTCATTGAGTTGCATGCTATGAGAGCTTTAATGTTATTGACATTCCAAACAATAATATTCTATTGTTTAGAACAGCTCAGATATTAAAATTTAAAAAATATTTATTTTACGACACTCCTAATTTACAACCCCTTCCTTTAATTCAATCGGATTAAAAATGTGTACAATTCTAAGTCAGGATTGACGATCGTATCGTGAAAAAAAAGGAAGAAATTTCAGGCGAAGGTACCCATGGATGCAGGTCTTCAAGTAATGAAGGTTGTATGTGGCAAGGAAGACATAAGACAATAAGATTTAATGAATATAAAAAACCAAATAATGATCTCTCTTCCTTTAGTGCTAAGGTATTGCAAGGATGCCAAATACAAGTCTAGACCTGGTTCAGACTAGTAGAGTAATTTCTATTATTCTATGAACGGCTTTTTGACTATAGGTAAGAGAATAAGAAATGAATATCGGATTTAGATATTTAAAATTACGAATTCACCGAAACTGCAAACAGCGTACTGAGTCTTGAAAAAGCTTCACTTTTAACTCCAATTCCAGTTGGAATACGGACATGTTACCAGAAGAATGGAAACGTTTTGAGTGAGCTTGAAAAGGCTGAATGTCAAAAAGATTATTGTATCCAGGGTGGCAAGAGAGAGCTAAATTGGAGACCTGGGCCGAATTTGAGTCTAGTAAATTGTAAGAATTTGTTTGGGTGTAAAATATCCTCATTTCTATAGAAAGCCAAGTTTCCATGTAGTGGCTTTTGCTAGAGAGTAATTTGGTCATTCCAAGTGAGGTAAGACCTAGAATGAAACCCGACATTGATAATATATCACAAAATACCAACACAAATTGTTTAACATCACATTTGCATAGGTAATATAGTAGAATATATACCTATATTTGATCAGGCTTAAGTGAATAACTCGTTATTATAACATTTTGAATTAAAATCACATTTTGCAATACGATTAAATATATACTTATTATAATATTATTATTATTTATTAATACATATATATGTATTTATTTAATTGTAATATAAAATGGAATTTTAATCAAAAAGTTTGAAAATGATAATATATCATTTCTATCCATAACGGCGTTCAATGTGAAATCTCTCCTTTTCTCTGGCAACGATTGGTCAGGAATCACTTCGCGAAAACCAAAAGGAGCCATTCGATCATATTTTAATCATTTAATAATAAATAGAATCAATATTCAAATTTGTTGATAGATCTAGTGTCGCCTTTTTCAAACTACTCGGCGCAACGCTCGCCGATCCCAGTCTATTGAATATTTTTCTGCTCAAACATGTTTGAAAATGTCGAAAACATGGAGAAAATAAAAATAAAAATCGAATCAGTTCTTTTTATGGAAACAATAACATTTTAAAACTAGACATAACTTCATACAACCTCCCGCATTATTTTACCATCACTTAGATCAAGGCCGTATCCGGAAAACAATTTCAGGAGGGGGGGCCTAGTTAATTTTCGGGGGGAGGGTTTGCGGAGTATTGATATACTCCTAGGAGTAGAAGGGACATGGCCTCCATCAGGGCTGAGCCGAATGTGTGGCGAATGTTTGCAAAAGACAGGGGCGGCCAAGTCAGAGGGCAGCAAAACAGCTAGACTGACCCTCTCTCTAGACCCTAGAGTCTAACCGAGTGATTCTCAACCTTTTTAAAGCTCCCGCTCCCTTAGGCGAGGAAAATTTTCAGCGCCCCCCTTTCTGAAAATCCTGTACGGTATGAGGATGTGATATTATAACAAGAAACTATTTAGGTGATAAAATTGAAAATGGATTGATAGATCTAATCGGCTCAAAAATAGAAAACACTATTTCAGATCTAGTAAAGAAATATAAATATTAATCTAAAATCCTCGATTGTACACCAGATGTGAGTCATACGGAACAATTAAGTGTAATTTTGAGGTTCGTTTTATTAAACGAGTTGACGAAAAAAATTGAAATAGTTGAACATTTCATTCAGTTTTGTCCTATTACTGATTCTCATGGTCCTGGCTTATATTTCACATTTGATAGTAAAATTAAATTGAAATATAACGATTTCCGCGGTCAAGGATATATTTTTATGTGTTCAATTTTAGTTACAATTTTAGAAGGGGGCGCAAAATTATTGTTTGGGCACGAAAGGCCGAATGGCTTAGCGTGGCCCTGACCCCCATGTTGCCCAGATTTATTTTTTATGAGTGTGTGTTGATTTTATTAAATTTTTATTGAACGATTTATTTATACCCTGTAAAATTTCTATCTTTATCTCAAAACTTCAGGGAAAAGGGGGAAGGGGGGGGGGGGGAGTTAACGCCCTAAGGCATCGAATGCCATTGATTAATATAACTTTTCCAAATTAAATTTAAAAATATACATACCTCGATTCTTTTTTTAAAACAACAAATATTTCCTAAAATATTAAGAAAACATTAGTAATAGCATTTAGAAAATAGTAATTTATTAATTTTATGTAAATTCTTACCCATTTTCTGGAATTTTTTTGATAAAAACAATCTTTTTTTATTTTACCGTTTTTTTTCTTGTCTATACCAACGATAGCTTTCATAGGGGGGCAACGGCTTTTATTGTTGCCCTTGCTTTATTGAATTAGAGTATACATTGCGTTGCTATAGGATCTTCATGGTGTAACTTTTTCTCGCATCAATATCATTAAAAAAAAACCTCCAACTTGAGGTCTAATATTCATGAATAATGTAGTAAATATTGTTATATAGACAATTTTCATATAGCAATAATTTAATTCAATGTTTTTGCACATTCGTCTCTTTGACTTAAGGGTTTAGGGTTGAGGGTGACGATTTATAATTTTATTTGTTAGGGACTATAGTTTCGAAGTTTTTTCCTTCATCCCAAGTCATTTTTTTTTTATAAATATTTTATTTCGAGTTTCGTTTGTAAGTTTACGAATAGTGTACTCTATTCGTTGAAAATTGTATACTAAATCAAATTTAAAAATTATAAATATATATAGAATGCTATGAATAATGTCCCGGTTATGACATTTATCAATCTGATCACCCAATCTGGGGGTACGGGGGGCAGTGCCCCAGCCAAGTTCGATTCGAGCAGGAAACAACTCGAGCCATTTTGACGCCTCTATAACTTCGCACTCGAAATCTCTACATGGCTGAATTTTCCTCCCACAATACTGGTTCATAAGCTTAGCTAAATTACCAAATTTCATATTCCTATTGCTTATTCCGATCGGTTAAGGTGGTGGCGGTCAAGGAGGCATAACCCCCTGCCTAGCAAGAGGCCCGCCAAAAATATATAATAAATGAAATATAATTATTACATTAACATAATCGTCGGTCCTAAGCCAAAACCACCAAAGTGCAAATTCCTAATTTTGAGAAAACGAGGTTTGAAGTTTCTTTTGGCTTACAAAAATCAGGTTGCATACTTACCTAATCAAACCTGGGACCATTTTTGTTCTTCAATGAATGAAACTGGTCCATCACTGCCCTCGCAATCAAATAAAGGGACCTTTTTCCTGAGCTTCGAGATGAGAAATTCGGGATCATTACCTAAATCTCTAGCAAGTTGTGTTGTTGCTGAATCGACAAATATTTTAAAATTATCCTCAGATCTTTGGGAAACTAAATACGAATAATAGAGTAAATAGAATGATTACTTGAGAATTGGTTTATTAGTAGAAATAGCGTGTTTACAAGCGAGGGGTCAACTAGGAATACAAAAATATAAACAAAATGAAAACAGAACAAAACATAAATATCGGAAGTCTCTTTGCCGGCGATCGTTCCACTATCCCACGACGGAACAGCCAAGATTTATCAATTACTTAAGTATTAATTGAACTATACGGATGAGTGGAAAATTTTACCCCAGCGAAAAAACAATAATATTAACTGTCAAAATATATAGATAACATTCAGCCCTTGTATAAAGAAGAACTAAAAATAAAAGTGACAACATTTACAACAGCTAAAAGAAGTTTTAGATCAAGAATATAGTATATAGAATAATTGATAATGATTGTGATAGCCTTACTTTACAGAATGACCTGGATCAAATTGAAGGATGGTGTAGATCCAATTCAATGGAACTAAACCACTCCAAGTCAAATTTGGTTAGATTTAGTACTAGAAATCTGGTTAGTCCTCAAAATTATTACATTGGTGGAAATATTATCAATGAATCTAAATTTTATAAATATTTAGGCATACATATTCAGGCAAATTTAAAGTGGGACATGCATATTAGTTATATAGTCAATAAGGCTTATAGGAAATTGGGGATGTTTGGTAGAATTTTGAAGGGTACATCTAGAGAAGTCAAATCAAAAGTTTATTTAACTTTTGTAAGACCTAATTTAGAGTATTGTTCTGTGGTTTGGGACAAACATCCACAACGATTAGAGAGAAAAATTGATATGGTACAAAGGAGGGCGGCTAGATTTGTTTTTGGTAAATTTGATAGGTTTAGTAGTGTCACTTCAATGATTAATGAATTAGGATGGTCTAGTTTATTGGAGAGAAGGGAATGGGCTAAATTGAAAGTGATTTTCAAAGCCTATAAGGGTTTTAGGAGTTAGGAGGAAATAACGAATAGATTTCAGGAACCAAGTTATTTAGGTAGAGCTGATCATAGAAAAAAGATTCGTAAGCCAAGATTCTTGAAAAATATCGGTTTACATTCATTTGTAGGATCTGGCATTGATTTGTGGAACAGTCTGTCTGTTACTACTTGGGATTATAGTCCTCTGTCCCCTATGATTAAATCAATTATAAATTTTGTCAAGTCCTAATGTCCTAGAGTTGTGCAAAATTTTATTTAGTTCTCACAAGCAGAGATTAGGTGAGGTAGAGAGAGGTCATACCATCCTTGTTAAGGTTTTGACCAGGTTTCCTTAACAGCTTATGGCAAATGTCGGGATGGCTAATGCGTCGCTTGCTCCTGGTATCGGGTTTTTGCGCGGAATTTTTAAATTACTTTTTGTCTTTTGATAGAAATCTATGGTCATGTTATTTGTTAATGAGCATACATTTCTATTTTTTTTTCTTTTTTTTTTTACTTGTTTATTATTTGTTAAATTGTTGTAATTAATTTGTATTGATGTTTATTAATGTATTGTAGCTAGATTGTATTGATGTTTGGAGGACCTAGCCACCGAGGACTTGTGCCTCTAAGCAGGTCGAGAAATAAAGATTTATTTATTTATTTATAAGAATATCACCTTTTTTATGATCTGTATAATATATTTTTTTATGTTAAATTTTATATTATTATTTGCAAAGTGTAAAATCAGTTTAATAAATATCTAAAATTAATCTTCTTCTTCTTCTTCTTCCGGTTTCTACGCCTGGCGACACTTCTCCGTTTCCAGTTTCCCCGTTTCACGGTCTCAGACATCCACAATCTCTAGATTTCTGGAACTCATAGCCTCGTTCACCTCGTCCATCAAAGAGCGCCTGGGTCGACCTCTTTTTCGTCTTTCAGGGGGGATACATTCTAGAGCCTTTTTTGGGATTCGTTCTTCATGCATCCTTTTTACGTGTCCAAACCAAACTAATTTTTTTTTTTTTTTTTTTTTTTTTGGATTTCGTCAATAAGATCCCCGTCCATGTTCATTCGTCTTCTTCTCTTTTCGTTTCGAACTCTATCAGTTCTCGTCAATCACAACTTCTTTTTAGGAAATCCATTTCAGTGGCTAAAAGTCGGCCTCGGTTTCTAACTCCGATATCCCATACCTCAGACCCATAGGTAGTAACACTACGAACGAGGCTGGAATATATTTTCATTTTTGTGGATCTCCTAATCGTTTTGTTCCATAAAACTGAGTGCAAGGCCCTTGTTATCTTTCTACCCTTTATAATCCTTTCATTTACTTCCATGCTGCTATCTCCATCTTTATTAAATATTACACCCAAATATTTTCAAAATTTTTCAACCCCAGATAATTTCTTCCCTTTCTCCAATATTATGTCCGATATCATATTATTTCCTACAGACAAATATTCAGATTTTTTATAATTTATTTTTAAGCCCCCTGGTTAAAAGCCTCATTTAGTTTCAACACCATGTAGTCAAGATCCATTTCATCATTTGCAATAACCAGCTGGTCGCCCGCAAAAAATAGCGTAGAAATCATACTTTCGCCGATTTGTATTCCCATACTGTTGCACTTTCTTGACCACCCGTGAAGAATCCTATCAAAATAGATCTTTAATTCTTCTATTTTTTCACAGAGATAGTTAATAGGAACGCTATCATAGGCTTTCTCGAGGTCTATAATATGTATACAAAATTTGGTTGAGTTTGGTACAAGGGCTTAGATTTTCATTTTTTGACCCCCCCCCTCCATTTTAGGCGGTTAGTGTTTTTGCATTTTTAGACTTCTGGGGTTCCACTGATTATGTATACAAAATATGGTTGAGTTTGGTAAATGGTCAAGATTTTCATTTTTTGACCCCCCCCCCTTAATTTTGGGTCGATATGCACCAAAATCTAATCAGCTCTTAATCTCAATGGACCAAAACTACGTGTGAAATTTGGTTTCGATATTATAATTCAGCTATACAATTTTAAAAATTAAAAAAAAATTGTAATTGTCAATATGCCACGATCAGACAGACGTGTGTTAAAAATTCTTAGAAGTTTGAGATAAAATTTTTTCAAAAGAATAAAAAAATATACTCAGTTTGACAAAAATTATTTAAATTTTGAAACAACACTTTGGTAAAAGCAAAGCTGATAGTCTCCTATTTTAACCGCCAATTTCGCTTTCAAAAGGGTTCCCCCACTCTGCTCACCTCTCCCTAACCTATCTTAGTTATTGGACCGCTCCCAGGGAGCAGCACTCAACGAATATTGACCCGGGGATTTAAAAATATAATTTGATTCCGTCTAATCGGTTTTTAATTAAAAGTGCAGTAGATCAATAATAATGTAATTATTAATATTATAATAATATAATAAATATTATTAATATTATTTACAATATTTTTATTAAATCAAACCATGTAATGTTATATATGTTATGTTTGCTTACTTAAATGATACTATTTGTATATATATTCTTTCTGTTTCTGCTCTACGAGGTAGCCACCTCAGAGCATTGTTTTTAAATAAATAAATAAATAAAAATAAATAATAGAACCGAATTACTCATCTACATATATATATATTTGAATGATGTTTGCATGGTGGTTAATAAATTGGTTGAGACTACTAATAGTCCAGACAAATTACGATTTGAAAAGGAAATAATTCCCCGTAAAGATTTTAATGCTGGAATACCTTTATTGGTACTCCAATATTACTACTCTAAGTTTTCTCCCAAATCTGTGTTGTGGAAATTTTTCTACGCGCCTCAAAATGAGAAAATTTCCGAGTTTTTTCAGTTTTTTTTGAATAACTCTAAAACGGCTTATCAAATCAAAAAATATCTATTAAATAAATTAAAGCTCTTTAAATTATGCGTCAAATAATATTAATTTCATCTATTTAGGTTAAGTAGAACCGGTACCAGCGCTTGTCAAAAAACAGCCCCCGGGATCACTTTTGAACATACCTAAAACTCGTACTTTTTTCAATATTTCCCAATTTTGAACATGAAGGAGCACGTTTTCAACAAAGACGACTCTATGCATTTTTAAACTAGATTAAATTTACTACAATTTAAACAAAGTTTCATGTTAATTGGATTATGGTAACCCGTGCCGCAATGAGGTTGAAGTTTTGAATTTTTCGCAAAAAATCGCAGTTTTTCCTTCATTAAATGAAAACTACTCATCCTAGAAACTTGATTCCTGTCTCATTCTCTAGTAAATCTTGTTGACTTGAACGTTTACTTGGACCACTTTTTTGATAAAACTCTTAGATTTATAGATATCCAGCATTTGATAAGTCGTTTTAGAGCTATCAGGAAAAACTGAGAAAACTCCGAAATTTTCTCATTTTGTGGCGCATAGAAATATTTCCACAACACAGATTTGGGGGGGGGAACTTAGGGTAGTATTATTGAAGTGCCAATAAAGGTATTTCAGCAATAATTACCGGGAATCATTTCCTGTTATTTTTTCACGTAATTTGCATGTACTATTATATTAATGTAAAATAGATATTTTTTAAAATTAAAAAAATCTTAGTTACAGCTTCTTCTAAAATGAATGCCACTATTTTATTCTATAATCTACTTATGAAAATTGAATAATATATTGTAAATAAAAACTTTTGAATTGAAAAAAAATCATGATATCCCAACAGCCATCGAAGGTAACAGTAAATACATATTTTGAACAAAACAAATACTTACTAGCCCAGAAGCCCAGTATATCGGGGGGGGGGGGGGTTTCCAGCTTACATTAATTGCGGGAAAATATTTTTTTCTAGGATCGCTTGGTATGGTGTGGGTATGCCAAATCTAAGTTTGCGACCTCGAAAGTGTGGGGGACAACTTTTGAAGAATTTTTCCAGTTTTTCGCTTATAACTCGAAAACAGTTCATATTTTGTAAATAACCGTCCTATAGTAAATTACAGAAGACAAAATTTCGAGAAGAAATAGAAAATTAATCCAGTCGTTCGATTTTTTATGAAGATTCAAAAAACAGCCCCCGAGATCATTTTTGAATATCCCTAAAACTTGCACTTTTTTCGATTTTTTTCCTATTTTGACCATGAAAGAGCACATTTTTGGCAGACGACTCTAGACATTTTTAAACTAGATAGAATTTGCTACAATTAAAACAAAGTTTAATCTTAATTGGATAATGGTTACCCGTGCCGCAATGAGGTTGATGTTTTGAAAAAAATCGCAGTTTTTCCTTCATAAAATGAAAACCACTCTTCTTAGAAACTTGATTTCTATCTCATTCTGTAGGAAATTTTGTTGATTTGAACGTTTACTTGGACCACTTTTTTGATAAAACTCTTAGATTTATAGACATCCTACATTTTCCGGACAGGATATGATCCAAATCCTCAAAAGCGTCAGAGTGGTCTCTGTCGAAAACGTGCTCCTTCATGGCCCAAATGGGAAAAAAATCGAAAAAAGTGCGAGTTTTTGGGATAGGTATTCAAAATTGATCCGGGGGGCTGTTTTTTGTATCACCATAAAAAATCAAACTACTGGACCAATTTTCTATTTTTTTTAATCTCCGCGAAATTTTGTCCACTTTAATTTACTGTAGGAGGGTTATTTACAAAAAATGGACCGTTTTCGAGCTATAAGTGAAAAAACTGGAAAAAGTCCTAAAATTTCGAGGTTTTTCGGCCACCAAAAGTTGTCCCCAACACTTTTGAGGTCGCGAACTTAGATTTGGCATACCCACACCATACCAAGCTTTCCTAGAAAAAATTTTTTTCCCGCAATTAATGTAAGCTGAACCACTTTTTGGATCCTCTCTGGCCGCGCTTGCTAATAAATATCCACAAGGTGGAAATAATTTTAATCGACGTTAGGTATCCCAAATAAGAGTTACCCAGACAGAAATGAATGTTGCAGCAATATTACATTGCATTATTAAACCTTGCAGCAATATTCCCCTCTGTCTGGGTAAATGAGTTTGCAACGGTTTCTGGCTGGTGGTAAATTTTTGAGGGCCTAAAAAACACGAAAATTTTGGACTTTTTTCAGATTTTTGCTTATAGGTAACTCGAAAACCATGAGATCTACCGAAAATTTCACTCTTACCAAAATGAAAGAGCATAACGTTAAACAATAAATAAAATATAACAAATAAAGTTGAAATTGGTTCAGGCACAATTGATCGTCAAATATAGTCAATTTTGGCGGAAAAGTTAATTATGCTTATTAGGTGGTCACTAGAAACCACACTTCGAATTTTTGCGGTGCTAACAGCCCCCAGTCCAAAAACTGGCTCTTCAATATCCACTCAATTCACTTATTTTAAATTGAAAGTTTTTGCCGAGAGTAACAGAATTTTTATATATTGAAGGAGACAATAAAAGAGTGTGTCTTCTGCTGGAATTATAAATTTTATTTATTTATAACGAGACTATAGTTTCGAGAGCTTTGCCCTCTTCATCTGTCTATTACAATGTATTCACAGGAATTAATTTATTTTTCAATTTAAGTCAACGTGGATTGCAAATAGAAGGGGCATCTGATTAATAATAAAAGAATAAACATATTAATATTTCAAATGACTTTGGATAAAGTTTAGCAACGATCCGTTGCAGTTTATTTCATTTAGTGCGTGCTGATAAATGTATGGATGATTATAAATGGATGTATGTCATCGTTTTTTTCATCCACGATTTTTTCACACCGTTGCACCGAATGAAATGAAATTGCAAACCTATTAGCTGATTAGTTTTTGGTACATATCGGCCCACAAACAATAATACTTTATTTCGGTACTTTTTTAGTTTTTTCTAAATATCTTGAAAATGGCTTAACCAATTTTGATGAAATTTAATATCTTAATTAACTATTTTCGGGACCACAACAAAGGTTAAAAAGTTTTTAGTAAAATAATATTTAAAGGACTTTACTCTAGAGTAAGATAGTACTTTTTTTAATTTAATCATTTAGCTCATTTAACTTTGCTTAAGTAAAAATTGATAGGCTTCTCTCCGTGACATGCTAAAAATTTGGGATGCAATTTTAGTTACCATAGCAACTGCGTTGTTTTCTTATCCGTTACCTTTGCTGAAGACATAGAGGAATCGACTTAAATTCCTCGACTCGATTCCTCCCATGCCAGCCAAAGCAACGGTTACCAATAATAACCGAAACGTTTAAAATCCAAATGGTTATTCCTCTATTATTAGATGAGAATCGATCACTATATTTTTGAATTTAAGTCAACATGGACTGCAAATATCAAGTGATATCTGATTAATAATAAAGGAATGAACATATTAATATTTCAAATGAATTTGGATAAAGTTTAGCAACGATCCGTTGGAGTTTATTTTTTAATGTTCTCAACATTGGCTTTATCGATTTTATTTTAAATGAAAGTAGATAACTTTCTTAATGAAAGTCACCACCCTCCCCCCTAGTTAATTTGTTTGCTTGTCTGCTGAGCCCTTGAGCCTTGAGCCTTGGGGGGGCAATCGAGCGGAGAGGCGACTCCGATTGGCGGTCACCCATCGAAGGTCGCCCTTGGTTATTCGAATGCAGTCGATAGAGCTTGCACTTGCAGCCTAGTCAGCATTCTCTAAGACATAATTCCTTCACACACGACCCGAGTACTAGGTGTCAACAGCAACGTTTCTCACGTGGCAACTCTCTAATAATGAAAACCATCAAATTGAACACGGGTGCAGAGATGCCGCAATTGGGATACGGCACCTGGCAGGTACATATCTATACCTATTGTTTCCTTCTCTATTCTCTAACTTTTATTCATTAAATGTTAAATGGTTGCTCAGATAACGCCACCTAGAATAAAAGACCACTTCAATAAATATGGAGTGGACAATTGCGTTAGAAATGAAATTTTCTAAAAATTATACACATTTTGTAATTTATAGTTATTTTATATATTACTTGATTCACGAAAAAAAAATTAATAATAATAATAAATACCAGTCGTTGCTAGACTTTATCCATAGTCTTTTGAAATATTAATATGTTTATTCCTTTATTATTAATCAGATATGACTATCTATTTGAAGTCACTGTTGACTTAAATCAAAAATATCAATCGATTCACATCTAATGCTTGAAGAATAGGGAGTGCCGGGCAAAGCGACCTCCGCCCAGTCCATAAAATTCTTTCTTCTTTTTCACGATGGAGGGGCCAACCCAGGCCTTTAGGGGTTGGACCTTTTTGGTGTAGCTCATTCTCTCATCATTTTCAATAAAAAAAAAAAAAAAAAGCTCAGGACAGATGGCGTTCTCGACGTTACGGCCGAGTCATTTGAACAGAGATTATATATTATATGAATATACATATAGTCCAGTAAAATTAGAAATAAAAACATTAATCCGTCAAGATCTAAATTTCTGTATACATGCTTATTATGGCTTCCCGTTGAACATACTAAAAGTTCCTGTCAAAATCGGTTGCGCTCATGCTGCAATTTTTGCCTATATCTCTGCAACTAAAACGGATACAAAAAATTGTTCAGATAAAAAATATAGATTATTAAATTAACTATAAAAAAGAATATCAACATTTTTTTGTATCTCCAATACTTTAGCTGTAAACTGACGTTGAATAGAGAAGAATTTTCTGAAGGTGTGATAACGATGTCGATTTAAAGATCTCTCACTAGCCAGGCCCATAGGGTGTTTCTAAATTGATTCGAAATATTGAAGGAGACAATAAAGAGTGTGTCTTCTGCTGGAATTATAAATTTTATTTATTTATAACGAGACTATAGTTTCGAGGGCTTTGCCCTCTTCATCAGTCTATTACATATTCTATTCATAAATTAATTCCTGTGAATACATTGTAATAGACTGATGAAGAGGCAAAGCCCTCGAAACTATAGTCTCGTTATAAATAAATAAAATTTATAATTCCAGCAGAAGACACACTCTTTTATTGTCTCCTTCAATATATAAAAATTCTGCTACTCTCGGCAAAAACTTTCAATTTAATTTTGATTCGAAATATTTTAAGGGGTGATTTTTCAGCAAAAATTAAGGGGGTCTTTCATATATTTTTTTTCAAAACCCCTTCCCCTCCTAGTTACAGCCCTGTAAAGTTAGGGCTGCACCCGAAGGTGTAACAATGCTAGATTTGGCTGTAACTTGGAGGGGAAGGGGTTTTGAACAAAAAATTATATTAAAGACCGACCCTTAATTTTTGCTGAAAAATCACCCCATCAACCATTTAATCTCATCCATAACCTATTTGGGTTTTGGATCTATACAATTGCCATTTTTACACAATTATTTTACAATTTAATTTCTTTTATCTCAAATTAATTTCTTTTATCTTAATTCATATTATATTCTTCTCTCTTCTTCTTTTCTGTTTTTCCTCGTTCCCGACTCCCGAGTTATGTTGCGGCCCGCGGAGCTTGGTCAAATGGAGATAATTTTTGTCCATTTGCAACGCCTTTCACGGTAGAAATGAATTTATTACTAGGAAGATTAAAAAAGGAACATTATGAAATGTGTTGTGATACAGAGTTAAAGGAGAAAGTCCATCAAGTTGGTTTGGAAGACTTCAATAAAACGTATTTGGACAAGGATAAGCTGATGGTTGCTTCTTGAAGGAAAAAAGCGAAGGAACTGTCGTTTTTTTCAAATGTCTTTTGGATAAATAGTTTCAGCCATTTTTGAGATATTTTGAAAAAAAGAAGGAAAAATACCACTTTTTTCATACACGATTACAATATTTGACCATACCCTGTATGGTTAATGAAATACATACCTACATACTTACAAAAAGTGATATTATGTATTAGTTTTTGTTTATATTTTTTCTGGCTAGATAATTAATATAAAATTCTAATAAAGAGACACTATTCAATTTTTCTTTCAGATCGGTATCTATAATAGTTGTTCTAGAACATTCAATCAGAAAGTTTGCAAGCAGAAAATTTATTTCTAATGAAAATGGAGTCGAAAATAGACCCAAATTATGATTATTATTTTTTCGAAAATCTTGAAATTTCGTTCCAGATTCAAAATTTAAAATTAGCACTTTTATTTTTCGAAAACTTCACAGTAGATTTTCAGATTTCTTATATTAGAAAAAAAAAATTATCAGGCCAAATTGTTGTGTGTTTTACAATATCTACAGATAAATCTCAACGTTTTAAGGAATTTTATGACTTTATATTGGGCCCGGGTTGGACAGCCCTGGTTTAAATCGAATAAGATTAAAGAAGGATATGAGGAATTATCATTTATTTTTTAGAAAGATTCACGGATATAATAATCCCTGATTATTCATTATCTAATATTGACATGTAAGTACCTGCAAAGATTTAAAAGACAAATCCTGACAAGTTTTAGTCCCGGAGAGAAATTATCAATTAATTGTGATTGCTCTAGAAAAGCCCAATTCCTTGTCTCCTTGTACTAGAATGATATAACTATAGACTTGGTTAGTGTCGTAGCATATAAATTACTGAAATAATAAATATTTAAAAAAATGAAAATATGTATGAGATGAAGAAGAATTTTTAAATATTCGAAAACTCATTATTTTTTACTTTACCATACAGGGTATGGTCAAGTATTGTAATCGTGCATGAAAAAAATGTGTTTTTTTCATCTTTTTTTCGAAATATCTCAAAAACGGCTGAAACTATTTTGATCAAAAAAATTGAGCGAAATTATGGCATTTCGCTCTACAAAAAAACCCTAATAAGTGAACATCGAAAAAATTATATTTTTCGAGATAATAATTGTTCTGTCAAAATGTCTGTTGGTCTGTTATTCTATTAGTTAGTATGCGTGCGTTACTAAATTATTGTGGACGAGCTAGTTCAAAAACTAGTGTAAATATCAAAACCAAATTTCGCACGTAGTTTAGGTGCATTGATATTAAGAGTTGATTAGATTTTGGTGCATATCGACCCAAAATTAGGGGGGGGGGGGGTTAAAAATTAAATATCTAGGCCATTTGAGCAAACTCAACCAAATTTTGTATACATAATCAGTGGGACCCCAGAAGTCTAAAAATGCAAAAACTAACCGCCCAAAATGGGGGGGGAGTAAAAAATTAAAATCTAGGCACTTGTACAAAACTCAACGAAATTTTGTATGTACACCACTTTCCATAAGTAAAAAAGAAATTTTGTATACCTACATAATCAGTGGGCCCCTATTAGTCTAAAAAAAAATTCAAAAACTAACCCCTCCCCTGCATGATTATAAATAATTTTATAAAATATAAGAAAGCGTGTATGGCCACATCAGAACGTGCCAATTTATTAAAGTTTTTTTTTAACACGACAAATTAAAAATTCCAAAGATCTTGAATATGGTCAAAATAATAATTTAAAACGCATTTTAACAAAACCATTCTTTCGTTTACCCACTACGTATATAAACATTTTCAAGGTCAAAAAAAAACAATAACATTGATTTGTGAATATTATTAAAAACCTTGAAAATGTTTCTAAATATATTACCTAAACGAAAGCTTGGTTTTGTTATTTGTTATTTTTTTCCTTATTCAAGATCATTTTACTGTTATTTAATATATTGCTCAATTAAAAATAATATTTCTTATTACTAATAAATAAAGTTTATCGTTCATTAAAGAGCTTTTTACTTTACCATACAGAGTATGGTCAAGTATTGTAATCGTGCATGAATAAAGTGTTTTTTTTGCTTCGTTTTTTCGAAATATCTCAAAAACGGCGGAAACTATTTTGTTTAAAAAAAATTGGGTGACACCATGGCATATCGGTCTACAAAAAAGCCCTAATAAGTGAACATCGAAAAATTTATATTTTTCGAGATAATAACTGTTTTGTCAAAATGTCTGTAGAATGTTAGTTAGTCTGTGAGTTACCAATGTTTGTGGACGAGCTAGCTCAAAAACTATTGTGAATATCAAAACCAAATTTTACACATAGTTTTGGTGCACTGAGATTAAAAGCTGATTAGATTTTGGTTGAAATCTAACCCAAAATCAAGAGAGAGGGGGGGGGGGGGTTAAAAATTAAAATTATAATATTTTCAAACTAAAAAAACAAAAACAAAAAAATGAAATATACTATAAAATGAAACTATAAAAACGAAATATTAAGGGGGTGGAGGGGGAGTTAAAAATTCCACTCCACCAAATTTTATAAGTGAGGGGCCAGGTTGTATGGAAAAGTCAAGTGGATGGCCACATCAGAACCCGTCAGCTTATTTTCTTTTTGTTTTTATTCTTGTTGAGCTTTCTAATCTATGATGAATTTTTCCACTCTAATACTTATTTGTTATATAACTTTGTTATTGTTCGGTACACTCTTAAATCAATCAATATTATAATATTTTTTTCTGTATTTCTTTCCTTTACCATTTGCATAATACCTGCGCCTGACACCCGTATTTTAAAAATATTAATAATCATATTCGATTAAATTAATAAGTTGTTGTAGGGAAATAGGGACAATGGCTTATGCAAATATTTTTTATAGTTTTTAAGGAATTTGGTGTTGGTACTTGGTGAAACATTTTTTAAAATTATTAGACAAAAAATACTTGGTAGGTTTCACATTAGTTACGAGTTACTTTCTGTTGCTCCTGAAGATGGGTTAAGTCACCCGAAATATATATATCGAGATTAAAGATTCTCAAAAAATAAATTCGTTTTATTTTTTATATCTTAATATGAAACCTACCAAGTATTTTTTATCTAATAATTTCAAATATTTTTTATTTTTTGCCAACGTTTCGTCAACTTTGTTGACGGTGTCCTCAGGGCTCAAACAAATTAACTTCTATAAAGTTTAGGGAAAGCGGTGTTGGTTTATAGCAGGGGTCGGGGAACCGGGGTAAATTACCCCAAATGGGATAAAAATAAAACTATCGGGGGTATAAAGGACATTTTTTAAAATGTCAAAAAGTCCTAATTTTGAAGTTATTTTAGCGAAAATGAAACATCATTTTTCTAAAACATAAAAGCGTTTGAATTATGTTAATGTTTACAATTTTTATTTACTTACAGAGAGTTTTCATGTAAATTCCAATTAATTCAATAAATAATAAATAAGTGCCTGGAGCACCGAGCGATGCTCGGTATTTTTTTGCTTCTAAATAGGTTAAGTTTTAAATTTCAAAGCTCTACGACTTTCCGAAGACTAGATATGAACCGCTAAAATATTTATTTTCCGACATGACTAATTTACACCCCTTCCCTTATTTTGACCCTTTTAAATCATGAAGAAGGAGGTATGATCCTTCGAATTGTCGGATTTTTTAAGAGAACAAAATTGATATTCTATTAAATTGTTTTATAGAAAAATACCTTTATTTAATCAAATTGGCAAATTCTAATATATAATAACATTTGTAATGATCTATTAGTGCAATTTAAAATAAAAAAAAACAATTAATTTTATTAAAAATAATAAATTGAAAGAAATGTAAATTAACATTTTTATTCCAACAACCACCTGTGAATAATTATTTCAATTAACAAAAAACCCATCAAAAACAACTTATCCGAAGATGAGACCTTGATAGATCTAATTGTCAACACAAAAACCCGCATAACCCGTGAATTTCATCCATATCGTTAGAGCCCTTTTTCGACAAACCGATTCTAAATAAATATACAAGAATTGCTCGTTTAATATAAAAAGATAAGATACATTTACCTTGCTTTTATTTTGTTTTTCATGTAGGGGTAATAGCGACCTATGGAAAAATATTTTGGGGCAATAGCTAAAAAAGTTCCCCGACCTCTGGTTTATAGTGAAACATATTAAATACAGGAAATAAAAACACTTTGTGAAACACCACTATAACACGTTAAATAATTCCTGTGAAATTAACTTCTTTAAATAATAAAATAAATAATGACCTTTATTATCCAATACAAAATTACAACATATGTTTTACAATTATAAAAAAAAACTTCGACCTAGAGGCCCGAAAGCCTCACCATCGAATGTCCATTATTTTTAATTTATTATATATCTTTCTCACTCCTTATTATGGTAAGGGAAAAAATTGATAAAAAACCCCATAATTAACTTCTTTGCATATTTGTCATTTTATAAATACTTATTCATTCTTAGCAAACACATATAGGCCTGTCATTGAAATGATTGAAAATATTTTCTTATTTAAATCTTAAACAAATCTTAAGCAATGAACAAAGAAAGATATTTTAAGATTTAAATAGGAAAATATTTTCAATCTGTTCAATGACTGGCCTATTTGTGTTTGCTAAGAATGAATATTTATAAAATGACAAATATACAAAGTTAATTTGTTTGAGTCCTGAGGAAGTCAACAAAGTTGACGAAACGTTGGCATAAAATAAAAAATATTTGCATAAGCTATTGTCCTTATTTCCCTACAACAACTTATTAATAAAATTTGTATTTATATAAATGATAAAAAAACAATCAATATAAATAATTCTTTCTAAAAAGTAAAGAAAACTTAAGAAACTTTTTAAAATTTAAAATATATAAAATACTAGGTAGGTTTCACAAAAATAAAAGAGAACATGCTTGTTTAGCACAACTCTACATAAGGTCAGGTGGGGTAACTGGGCCAGCTTCTTTTGTTTTCCCAAGGATAGTACTCCATATTTTTGGCTATAACTAAGCTTCCTCACAATTTATAGATCTCGTGACTATATTAATTGAAAGATGAAATTTTCTTCAAATAATCATAATACTTTCAACTTTTGATTATTCAAAATTTTGGAATTATCTTAAGTTGAATGCAAAGTTTTACGGTTGGCCCAGTTAAACGCGTTGTGGGGTAATTGGACCAGCCCAGCCTATTTGCTGTTTTTTAATTTTTAACATCTTTTGAGCAGTTGGACATGTTCCCCTATCCCTCAAGGCCCTGGCCGTAGGTAGAATTAGTCTCATTTGTATATGCATTAAAAATAATCAAAGATGTAAGCGATTCGGGGTAATTGGGCCCTGACTAGGCTGGCCCAGTTGCACCAAGACCTCTATTTATTTTATTCTATTGAATTTTTTAAGGTAGATAAGTTTAAACGCCAAGTATAATTTTTAAAATCAATTTTTATTACAGAAAATACAAAAAAAAGTATCATAAATCAAACAACTAAACAAAATAATTTCATTTTACCCATTGAAATAAAGTTAAATAAGTTCCTTATGCTTAAGAAAGCCTTAATTAAGTACTTACTCAAGTCTCAATATTTTCAAGGAACTGGGTAAGGCAACTAGGTAAGAAGTAAGCACATAACTTGGTAAATAAGTAAATAAGTAATTAACTTAACTAAGTACTTAAGTATAAAATAAACTTAAAGAAATTTCTCTAATTCAGGAACACTGAAAATTTCCCACCAATATGAAAAAGTGAATTGCGCTAAAAAAATGGGGTAAAATTAAAAAGCTCTGGGGTTACAGGACCCCTGGCCCAGTTGCCCCCGGCCCCAGTTAC
This sequence comes from Forficula auricularia, assembly GCA_024734495.1. Lineage (NCBI taxonomy): Eukaryota > Metazoa > Arthropoda > Insecta > Dermaptera > Forficulidae > Forficula > Forficula auricularia. The sequence continues at coordinate 10,939,501 of JALMQS010000070.1, forward strand.
CCCACCTGACCTTATATGATATATATATATCCTCTAGTGAACTCCTGAAAGATGGGCTCATACCCCGAAAAATTTCACTCGTCTAGATCTTAATGATTTATTATGTACTTATGTATAATTTTAGTATTTTTGAATTCTACATAAAAAGTTTATTAAATGTTCCCAATACCTAAAATTAATAGTTTTTTTGAATAAAAAATATTTTAAATTCTCTTCTAAATCTTAATTTTTTTATACATAATAAATAAGATCTAAATGAGTAAAATTTAAAAAATTTCATTTAAAAAACTATTCATTTTAGGCATTAGAAATATTTAATAAACTTTTTATGTAGAATTCAAAAATACTCAAATTTATGCCATGTTCCATTTGAAAAAATTGAATATTAACCACTTTTTGATTTTCAGAAATAAACGATTATTATGGACATCCTGGATATAAAATTTGAATTTTTATGATTAATTAAGATTCTTTAAAGTCTAATTAAGAGTTCTGATTGATCAAATTAATTCTACAAGCAATAGTTTAATTATTATTAATTTTTAAAAATGAACGCTAAATTGGTAGATTTTACAAACTATCTAAAATAACTCAGAAATTATAAATTTCAATTGTAAGTTTCCTGTATTTGATTCGATCTTGAATCGAAAGCAGGTGATTTTTGTCAAATATTAAGTGAAAATAATTTCCGAATTTATATATTTCTAACTTGAAATAATGAAGTTAAATAAATTTATAATTTTCTCATTAATATATTAAAGAATAATCAACATATTAACGAGAATTGTTTTGATCGCGCTTTTTAAACAAGATATATATCGCGAGACTACTGCGGTTGAAGCTATTGGAGTCTGCTGAGTCTTAAGTCTGGACCAAGAGAGAATGAAAAAGGTGTGATCCATTTGGCTATAATCCAGCATCATTTTCGCGTTTAGTCCGCATGACACTTTTTATATCAAACATTGATATGGACCACCAAATGAATTTGAAATCTGAGATGTTATATATTCAAACTCCGGAAATACTCCCAAATACAGGAAACATACGATTAATTAATAGCAAACACCTAACATACGAGTTAACAGATCTAGCGCGCTGGACTGAGAGATTGAATATATAACATCTCAGATTTCAAATTCATTTGGTGGTCCATATCAGTGTTTGATATAAAAAGTGTCATGCGGGCTAAACGCGAAAATGATGCTGGATTATAGCCAAATGGATCACATCTTTTTCATTCTCTCTTGGTCCAGACTTAAGACTCAGCAGACTCCAATAGCCTCAACCAGCAGTGGTCTCGCGATATATATCTTGTTTAAAAAGCGTGATCAAAACAATTTTCGTTAATATGTTGATTATTCTTTAATATATTAATGAGAAAATTATAAATATATTATGAATTTCAGACATCAAGTGCATTAAAACTACTATGCTCCTCCTCAATCAGCTTAGAAAACAGGAAGTTGCTATTGAAGACATATGTATGGAGCATAGCCATGTACGGGTGTGAAACCTGGACAATTAGAAAAGCGGAGAGAAAGAGATTAGAGGCTTTCGAAATGTGGTGGTACAGAAGAATGATGAACATCAAATGGATGGATAGAATTACAAATGAAGAAGTTCTTGGAAGAATCGGAGAAAGAAGAACCTTGTGGAAGAGTCTGAAGAAGAGAAGAGATCAGATGATGGGGCACACACTGAGACATGGGGGACTGCTTAGGGATATCTTGGAGGGGAGGTGGGAAAGAAAAGGGGAAAGGGAAGACCCAGATTAGAATATTTAAACCAAATAATTGGGGATATGGGATGCCAGACATTTAGAGAGGTCAAACAGCTGGCGGGGGACAGAGTCGAGTGGAAACTGATTGTTGCATCAAACCAGTCTTAGGACTGTATACTCAATGATGATGATGAAGTGCATTATACAAAATCATCTTAGTTTTTAACACTTAAAATCTAATGATGCAAAAATATTTGGGGGGTTCCCTAGAAAATAAGAAAATTGATATCGTTTACGGCAAAGTAGAAAGTGTCCAAAAGTTGTCAGTAATTTATTTAAAAAACATAAATATGTCAAAGTTCAAAATTTTCTCTCAACTCCTTCCAAGAAAACTTTTAATGAACTAGTTCTGTGGAACACCCTGTATATGTACTCGTAGATTATATTAACCTTTTGTATATATATGTTAACTAATGTGGGAAATTAATTGTTTAATTAAGTATTTAATTTAGTGAATTATATTGATTTCAGTTTAAGATCATACATATGTTTGCCACATGTCCGTCTGGGCTTTCTGCCCTTGTGAAGGTCGCATTCTTTCTTTTAGCGAGCATTGTGCCCAAGGGCTGGTCGGCTGACATGGCACCCCCCCCCCACTTATATGCATGTGTGTAGGTGTTGCTGCTGAAGGAATGTTAGTTGCAACTGCAAGACAGTTGAAAACGAGTGTTGGTTGAAACGACATGTTTGTCGATGCGTTAGTATATAGTTGAAAGCCAGTGGTGCTTAAGATGACACGTTAATCTTAAGATGATGTGTTTTAAGATGTTTTAACGATGACCCCCTAGACACGAAAATGTATTACCCCCCCCTTTTGTAAATAAATATATATTAAAGAGTAAATAAGTGTATTATTTCACTCGTATGAGCCAAGGGTGAACCGCCCTCTACACTAATGTATGTATATATTTTTTAGTCGTCAGATGAAGAAATCAGTAAGGCCCTGGAATTAGCCCTTGAGTCTGGCTACCGGCACATTGACACTGCGGCTGCATACCAGAACGAAAAAGCGATCGGGAAAGTTATCGCGAAATGGATCTCTGACGGCAAACTTACAAGAGACGAATTATTTATTGTCACGAAAGTAAGTATAGATCTGTTAAGATATGTCTCGCTATCAAGTTTACAATAGTTTGTTGTTTGTTTAAAATCCCCAATGGATTTTTGGGGGATTCAAAAAAAAAAAATTAAACCCTAAATTAAAAATTAAAAATAAATTAAACTAACTAATCGAATGTTTTCTACATTTGATTCAATCGCGAATCAAATGTAGGGAATTTTTGTCAAATATTGAGTGAATATAATATCTGAACGTATATATTTCTAACTTGAAATAATGATTTTAAATAAATTTTATAATTTTTCTCATTAATATATCAATGAATAATTGATAAATCAATGATAATTGTTTTTGACCGCGCTTATTTGAAAAAGATATTTATCGCGAGACTCCAATAGCGTTATCCGCAATAGTCTCGCGATAAATATATTTTTCAAAAAGCGCGGTCAAAAACAATTATCATTGATTTATCAATTATTTTTGATATATTAATGAGAAAAATTATAAAATTTAAACCAACTAAATAAAAATGAAATGATAACTTTGGGGGTTGAACTTTATCAAAGGGCACACCGTGCCCAAGGCCAAATTCGAGCATTAGCCGTACGCTATTTACACGGACCACAATCAAGGGCGGATCTAGGGGGGGGGGCGGGAGGGGGCGACCCCCCCATAGAGGCCCGTGCCTGGCAAAAAAATTTGTAAAATTTTTTTTTAAATTTTAAATAAAGTTCTATATATATGTGTGGGGGGGGGCGTCTCCGACCCCCCCCCCCCCCGCTTGGACAATTCGATCGCGACACACTTCCGAGATAAAAAGTAGATCTTATATAAATCGGGCACCTTAATACATTCACCCCCCCCATAAAAATTCCTGGATCCGCCCTTGACCACAATACCCGTTTTTTTTGTTCTAAATCTGGTTTCAAACTAGTAATGGCATCAATTCCTTCCACTTGACAAAATCAAATTAACGTTTTACGTCTCTGAGATAGAAGCTCTCAAATTGTCAAGACCCCGGGAGGCGATCGCAATACCTACCTAATTCACATTATATATTTTTTTTAATATAACTGTAAAAGTAAAAATACATAAAGATTAGCATTATTTAAATATTTAGGATCTATCTATATATATAAAATTAAGGTTTTGTCTGTACATTGCTCCAAATCACGCCAAATTTTGGTTGCACACGTTTCAAGCAAAGTTATGAACGAAAACACTTCAACAAAATTCCTGTCTGTATGTTTCCGCGAAAAGTTGCTCAAGATTCACGTAAAAACTGCTGAAAGAATTATTATGAAATTTCATATTTGCATCAGATGTCTTCTAACTTACGTTTATTGCTATATAACGTTTTGATATTTAACCAAATTTTGTATACATAATCTCAAAAAATGCAAAAATAAATGCAAAAACTAACCACCCAAAATAGGGGGGGGGGGCAAAATGAAAATTCTTGCTGTTGGACCAAACTCAACCAAATTTTGTATACATAATCTGTGGGTGGGGTTCATGGGTTGGGGGTACAGGGGACGTGCCCCCTGGCTAGCAAGAGGGCCGCCGAAGGCGGGGCTTGCAGCTAGTATACTATAATATAAAATAATCTGTACTATTAAAAATTTATCTTTTACACTAAAATCAATGTTTTGGCATTTTTTTAAATGATGTGGTTGGGAATTCTTTTATGGGGCTTAACGAGTAACCCCCTGACGAGCCGTTTGCGAACATCTTAGCTAGTTAGCAATAATCTAACTTTTTTCTAAATTTCATATTTCTGACTCACAAAATTACCTAACACTTAAAATTTAAGGAAAACATTTGGAGTCATGAAAAAGTTTTCAATCATTCCTCCATTTTGAGTTAAAAATTTTGAAGATTTTCAAATTTTCTCTAATAGGATTAAATAATATTTAAAATCATATTTTTTAAATTTTATTATATTTTTTTCCCCCAGTTGCCGCCGAACGCTGTACGGCCATCTTCAGTTGAAAAATATTTAAAGCGTTCATTGTCTGATTTACAAATGGATTATATCGATTTATATTTGATTCATACTCCATTTACATTTGAAGAGCGGGGTGATGAAATTATTCCGTTTAATCCTGATGGAAAAGTCGCTTTGGATTCAACAGATCTTGTCCAAGTTTGGAGGGTAAGTTTCCATTTAACATAAAAAGATGAAAATAGTTTAGTTTTATATTGAAGGAGACAATAAAAGAGTGTGTCTTCTGCTGGAATTATAAATTTTATTTATTTATAACGAGACTGTAGTTTCGAGGGCTTTGCCTTAATTCCTGTGAATCCATTGTAATAGACTGATGAAGAGGGCAAAGCCCTCGAAACTATAGTCTCGTTATAAATAAATAAAATTTATAATTCCAGCAGAAGACACACTCTTTTATTGTCTCCTTCAATATATAAAAATTCTGCTACTCTCGGCAAAAACTTTCAATTTAAGTATAGTTTTATTTTAATGAATTGGCTAAGGGGCCAGTTATGGGAAAAAAGTTGAAATAAAAGCTAACTTTTATTTAACACTTTATTTTGGGCAGACGTAATCGATATTTTACAGCGTTTTGAGGGCTACACCGATGCTCTTCATCAGTGCACGTCAATTGGAAAAGATTATTGCATGTATTAACTTTTTATAATAAATTTTTAAAGGGTGGAATTGAGGATTATATAGTACTCACCCAAGTCCCAAAAACCCAATACAAACACTATATAATCCTCAATTCCACCCTTTAAAAATTTATTATAAAAAGTTAATACATGCAATAATCTTTTCCAATTGACGTGCACTGATGAAGAGCATCGGTGTAGCCCTCGAAACGTTGTAAAATATCGATTGGGTCTGCTCAAAATAAAGTATTAAATAAAAGTTAGCTTTTATTTCAACTTTTTGCCCATAACTAGCCCCTTAGTCAATTCATTAAAATAAAATAGGGCCACCAAATACAATTCTTTTTAAGTATAGTTTTATCTATTTTTTATGAATGTTCATTCTGTAAATACTAGTAAAAACAAATTATTTATTACATTAATATAATTAAAAATAATCGACCCTAAATTTTTACTTCCACTTTTGTCGCGACTTTTCTATACAGCGGAAATATTTTTTTGTTTTTCAAAAAAAGATATTAAATAAAAAAGTAAAAAAAATTGATATAATTTCAAGAAATGTAAGTTTTTGAATTTTTTGAAAAAAAAAAAAAAAATATTCAAAAAAATGAAAATTTTAAGTTTTTTAATAAATTAAAATTTTCGAAAATACAATGATTTTTAATAGAGAATATTTTTCAAAAAAAATAAATATTTTTTTTGAAATTTTTTCAAAAAATGAATATTTTCGAAATTACTGAATATTATAATACTTAAGTATGCCAAAAATCATAGAGTAATAGAGTGGAAGGCTCCATAAGGAGCCAATGTATTTTAGCGTATACGAGTTACAGAGCTCTCTGGCGAGTCCAGGGCGAAACCATTCGGCAATAAAATGGCGGAAACCGCTCTCTTCGGGGCAAATTTTGGTAACATTTTCAAGAGTAAAAAATACGCTTATATATATAAAACATAAAGGGTATGTATCTTTTTTCTATGAGAAAGGCTTTGAATGTTCTATGATCTTTGGATAGCTTTTAAGAACTAAGAGTTTTCCCCCTGCAGTCGCTAGAGAGCGCTTTTTCTATATACTGTAGCCTTCCACTCTATATTACTCTATGCCAAAAATGTAGGAAAAAACATGAGAACTTTTTCAAACCTCAAGCTTTTCTGAATAAACTATTCGATTTTTTTTAATTTTTTTTTTTAATTTAATAAACTATCTAATTAGTTAAATGACGGAAAAGGAGACAAATTCCAAATAAAATTATTTATTAGAACGTTCATCTTTTTGATCTTCAGAGTTTAAAATGGTCATCGAAAGAGCCAATTCCCTTCTTTTGTTTCTTTTAACTATGCTTTTGCTTGACTAATAAAATGTACATGGTATTATTCTGTTGAATTTTAGTGAATCAGAAAATAAAATAAAATGCCAAAATGTCTAAATTAGTAATTGTGTGTTGATGTTTTTGATTCTAGGTGATGGAAAAATGCCAGGAGCAAGGTTTAACAAAAGCGATTGGAATTTCAAATTTTAATGTCTCGCAAATAAATCGAATAATAAAATGTGCGAAAATTCAACCTGCATCTTTACAAATTGAAATGCATCTAAAAATGCAACAAAAAGAATTGTTAGATTTATGCAGGAAGAATAATATTGCTGTTACTGCCTATTCGTCCCTGGGAACAAGAGGGACGAAACAAATGCTTGCCAGTATGGGATTTGAGTAAGTCTATTTATATACACAGGGTGGGCCATAAAGATCTACCACATTTTGAAGAGATATAAAAAATGAAAAAATTTAACTAGAAAAAAAACTGAATATATTTTTGAAAAGAGCATAAAATACATTTTTTTTCTTAAATGTTTTTTAAACATTATACCAGACAAAAAAGGGGAGGGGGGGTCAAAAATGAAAATTCTAGCTCTTTCGACCAAATTCAACCAAATTTTCTATACATATTCTGTGGACCCCCAGAAAGCTAGAAATCCAAAAACTAACCACCCAAAATGGGGGGGGGGGGGGTCAAAAATGAAAATTCTAGCCATTTCGATCAAACTCAACCAAATTTTGTATACATATTCTGTGGACAAGAGAAACCTACAAAAACTAACTACCCGAAATGGGGGGGGGGTAAAAAATGAAAATTTTAGCCCTTTCGACCAAACTCAACCAAATTTTGTATACATATTCTGTGGACCCCAGAAAGCTACAAAAACTAACCACCCAAAATGGGGGGAGGGGGGGGTCAAAAATGAAAATTCTAGCCCTTCCGAACAAACTCAACCAAATTTTGTATACATATTCTGTGGACCCCAGAAGGCTATAAATGCAAAAACTAACCAACCAAAATAGGGGGGGTCAAAAATGAAAATTCGGGGGCCGGGGTGGAGGTGACGGTGGGGGTAGATGTGGGGAGTGCAGTGATGGAGGGGTACGGGGGGCGAGGGAAGTGGTTTCGGGGGCGGGATTGGGTTGGGGGTGTAGGTGAGGGGTCGATGTGGGGTGGAGGGGTGCAAGAGGTACGGTCAAGTGGTGGGGGTCCGGGGATTAATATATAGCTTTTAATTGAAGTAAAAAGTTACCGAACATCGTTCGGTGACCAGGTACTGTTTATTAAATATCCAAACGTTTTCTCTCGGTTTTCTCTATTTAAAATTTGGAAAAATAGTTGTTTTAAGAAAGAATTATAAAGTAACTATAACAAAATAATATTTTGAATATAGATAAGAGATTAAATAACCTTGAATATAAATAACAAATAAAAATATTTACGAAAAATCAATTTTCTCTAAAAATTTCGGACAAATATGTATTATGTTTTTTGTATTAGAAAAATATCTTTGACCTTTTGCTAAATCAATTTTTGTTATTTAAAATTTCGATCATTTTTAAAATTAATTTAAAAATTCCATTTTTTATCCTAAATTTTGGGATGTGAAAAGTCAAAATTGTGTCTCTGGTTAAAGTTGAATATGCCTTCTTCAATTGGAATTTTCTATTTTATTCTCCCTCGTAAATTCTATACTTTAAATAGATTTACAATTTTTTATTTATTTTTTATAATGTAAAAATAATAATATCTTGCTATATTTATAAAAGTTAATAATATGTGATATATGTTGATTGTATATGTGATTGTCAAAACAAAATATGTACCTATACATTTAAATAAACATTTAATATAGATACTTAAAATTTGTTCTTTTGAAATTTCAGGAAATCATTCCCGAATTTAATGGAAGAAGAGGATGTTGTGGCTCTAGCAGAAAAATATAATAAAACGCCGGCACAAATTCTCTTAAAACATATTATGTCAAAAGGAGTAGCAACAATTCCCAAAAGTACTAACGCAGAAAGAATTAAGAAAAATATTGACGTATGTATTTAAATCTGACTTTATTTAGCAATATACGTTTTACTATTCAAGAATATATGTAAATTAGATAATAATATCTTATTCCTAATTTAGCGCTCTTATTATAACCTCTAGGGATTTATTAAATATTATGTTGGTAGTAGCTCTGGCTTGCTATGCACATGTCAGTTCGGTTAATAATATGAACTTGTAATTTAATATAAATAGAAGATAATAAGAATAAATTGTACATCTTTAAATACGTGATAAAAGGTCTTATAATCTTTTCATTTATAGGTAAGATTATCTTCTAATTATTTATTGTATAAATTGTATTGTATATTTGTTAATAAAACCCATTTATAGTTTCTAGCTAATGAATCATTTATAACCTAATCGATTTAAAGATTACAAAAAGATTATAAGAAGATACAATAATGACTCAACCAAAACTGCATTTACATCTGATGAAGATGAATGAAAGGGAGAACATCTTGATCGGAATATCTTTGGACAAGAGGGTATGGTATCGAATTCCAGAAGAATTGAAGAAGGTTGAAAACCATCCCGAACTGCTATCTTTGAGGACGGTTAGTAATACTCTGCAATCTATTACAAAGAACGGAGGATACAGGAAAATAGGTGTAACATTTAAACCAGAATTAAAAAAAATTTATCTGGATGAAGAAGAAAATTTTTGCGTGAAGGATTATGTTTTGGAGGAATATCAGGAAACTGATTGTACAACAGGAAAAAAGGGTGAGTTAACATCCAATGAACATTTTCTATTAGAGCAAATCAATGACCTAAAAACTAAATTAAAATCGCATACTCAAGTAAATTTAAACGAGATAGAAAAAAATTTTTAATTGTAAAATTTAATGGAAGGCAAGAGGCAACAGTTTGGATGGAGTCATTCGAAAAGGAGTGCCTTAGGTGTGAAATTAGTAATAATAACACAAAAATAGAAATATTAAAAATCTTCGTTGAGGGCAATATAAAAGAGTGGTATAGTGCCAATTTAATGAAATTATCAGCTTCTGATTGGGATGGTTGGAAAAAAATTTTTTGCTGACTTATGAAAAAAGAAATTGGGCTCCCATCTGCGCAGCATTTGGATTTAAATATATTTCTGGATCATTAATCGAATACGTAATTAAGAAAGAACGATTATTACTGGAAGCGGATAAAAATATACCAGAATTATTTAGGATTTATCAAATTGTGTTTAATTTACCGGCTGAAATACAAAATAAATTGGAAAGGGAGAAAATTAAGACTATGGATGATTTAATAAACGAACTAAAGAAAATTAATGATTATCACCATATAACGACGAATTGGGAAACGAAGAAAAGTGAAGAAAAAAATTTGATTATGTTAAAGATAAATTATTGAAAATTTCAAAAACTAAGAAGACCCCATGCACAAGATGTGAATCGTTGGGTCTTAAAAACCGTTATCACCCAATACAGGCATGTTGGAATAAAAGAATCAATAAAAATGAAATAAATATAACTGAAGAAGACGAAGACGATGAAGATGAAACATGACTACAAGATAATGATGTTAAAAAAACTAATTGGCCAAGGGAATCCCACACCACTTTCATTAATAAAGATTAGGGTAATTGTAAATAAAGAGAAAACAATTCAAGCAGTATACGATAATGGCTCTACATGTTCACTAATTAATGAAAAATTTATAAAATTATTAAAAACAAAATTAATAAAGAATAAAAGTATATTGAAAACCATAAATGGTGTGAAATTTACTGAAAACCGGGCTAACCTACATATGAAAATTGGAGAAATAGAAGACAAATTAAATTTAATAGTTGTAAAAAATGATAATTTTAACTACGATTTATTGATTGGATTGGATACAATAAAAAGGTTCAATTTAATACAAGATGAAAACTTAAAAATTAAACAAAGAATAAATGATAAAATAATAGACATAGATAATATCAATGATGATGATATATTTAGGAACAAGAACGAAATAAAAGAAGAAACAACAGAAGAAGCTACAAATAACATACACATGAAGAAAAGAGCCATAAAAGGTAACCATCCTACAGCTTATGAATACAGAAATATTAAAAATTTTGAGGAAAATGTGATCCACTTAGATGAAGAAAAGAGAATGAAAACCGTTAAATTAATTCAAGAATACCAATCATGTTTCGCAAAAGATAAATATGATGTCGGTTCAGTTAAAACTGGAGAAGTAAAAATAAAGTTAAAAGAAGACAGATATATCTCAAAGAAACCATATCGATGCTCATTCCCAGACCAGGAAGAAATAGATTCTCAAATTTCAAAATTAATGGAAAATGACCTGATAGAAGAATCGAGTTCACCTTTTGCATCACCGGTGACGTTAGCTTTTAAAAAAGTAGAGGGAAAAAGAACTCGATTGTGTATAGATCTGAGAGAATTGAATAAATTGGTGGTGCCAGAACCACAGCCATTCCCTAGAATAGAAGATTTAGTAGTGGACGTTAACGGCTGTGATTGGTATACGGCATTAGATATAAATTCAGCTTTTTGGGCTATCCCAATTAGAGAAAAAGACAGGGAAAAAACAGCCTTTATAACAAGAAGAGGGCACTGGCAATGGAAGGTACTACCATTCGGTTACAAGAATTCGCCCGCTATCTTCCAAAGAGTTCTGGCAAGTATAATCAGACGACACAATTTAAACGAATTTTGTGTAAATTATATAGACGATATTCTGATTTTTTCAAAATCATTTAATGAACATTTAGAACACATTCGGTTATTTTTTGAGGCAATAAAAAAAGAAGGTTTTAAATTAAAATTAGAAAAATGTATGTTTGCTAGACACTCTGTCAAATATTTAGGCCACGAAATTGAAGATGGGAAAGTATACCCAACTAAGGATAATTTAATTTCGATTAAGGAATTTAAACGTCCAAAATCAAAAAAATGGTTCGTCAAATATTGGGAAAAATAAATTTCTACAGAAAATTCATCGACCACTGTACACATAAGTTGGCACCACTACACAACTTATTAAAGAAGAACCAAAAATTTAAATGGTCTGAAGAATGCGAAAATTGTTTTATAGACATAAAAAAATATTTATGCACAACACCAATTTTAGCAATCTACGATAGAAATAAGGACACAGTTGTAGAAGTGGACGCAAGCCGATTGGGGCTGGGTGCTGTTCTAAAGCAAAAACAGGAAGATGGATTTCTACATCCAGTAGCATACTTCTCAAAGAAATTGACACCGGGACAAATGAAGAAAGAAGTAATGTTTTTGGAATGTTTAGCAATTAAGGAAGCGATTGTATACTGGCAACATTATCTAATAGGTAAAGAATTCATAGTCACATCAGACCATAAACCACTTGTAAATTTAAAATCAAAAGCGAGAACTGATGAAGCACTAGGAGATATGATGTTATACTTAACACAATATAATTTTAAAGTGGTCTACAAAGAAGGAAAAGAAAATATAGAAGCTGACACCTTATCGAGAAATCCAGTTTTGGAAGATTTCGAAAATAAAGAAGATTGCTTAGAAATAGTGAATATGATCAAGATAGAAGAAATAATTAATGATCAGGAATCTATTAAAGATGAAATTGAAAATTCAAAAAAGACTTTTAAAAACGGTGATATAAATTTCAAAATATTAAAAAATAATAAAAGAATATATGTATCTAAAGAATTTGGAAAAAAATTGATAGATAAAATACATAAATTCTACGGTCATATTGGTAATAATCTAATGGCAGAAAAAATAAGACCATTTTATTACTTCAAGAATATGGACGAATTAATAAAAGATTATTGTAACACATGTGAAACATGCATAAAGAATAAATCAAGGGGTCCAAGAGAAATAGGTCTATTATCAAAACTAGGACCAGCAAAATGTCCATTTGAAATAATGTCAATAGACACAATAGGTGGTTTTGGTGGTAATAGATCAACAAAGAAATATATGCATTTGCTGGTGGATCATTTCTCTAGATATGCTTGGATTTCGACATCAACTACCCAGTCTGCAGATGATTTCATTAAATTACTAAACCCGATTATAAATAAAAACGAAATAAAAATGATTTTAGTTGACCAATATAGTGCTTTAAATTCAATTAAATTTAAAAAGTATCTAAAAGAAAAGAAAATTCAACTAATATTTACATCTATAGATTCCCCACAATCTAATGGTTTAAATGAGAGATTAAACCAGACTTTAGTAAATAGATTAAGATGTAAAATAAATGAAAAAGATAAACGAGCATGGCCGAAATTAGCAGAAGAATGCGTAAGAGAATATAATATTACAAATCATAGCGTAACAAAATACTCACCCTCTTACCTGTTGTACGAACAAAGTTCTGATATTATCCCCGAAGAGTTACACAAAAAAGAAGATATAGAGAAAGATAGAGAAGAAGCATTCAGAAACTCAGAAAAAATTTTCTCAAAAATAAAAAGAAATTTGATGTGAATAAAAAAGAACATCAATTCAAAGAAGGAGAATGGGTATATGTTATGAATGGAAATAAATTAAACAGGGGCAAGTTAGAAGAAATAAGAAGCGGACCATTCATCATCAGCAAGAAAGTTTCAAACTCTATGTATAAACTAAAGTGTAATAAGAAAAACAAGGAAAGTGTGGTGAACAGTAGGAAGCTGAGACCTTACTCTTTTTCCCCTTATGAGAAAAAGAGTCCCCCTAGCAGAGGAGGTGTAAATTAGATAATAATATCTTATTCCTAATTTAGCGCTCTTATTATAACCTCTAGGGATTTATTAAATATTATGTTGGTAGTAGCTCTGGCTTGCTATGCACATGTCAGTTCGGTTAATAATATGAACTTGTAATTTAATATAAATAGAAGATAATAAGAATAAATTGTACATCTTTAAATACGTGATAAAGGTCTTATAATCTTTTCATTTATAGGTAAGATTATCTTCTAATTATTTATTGTATAAATTGTATTGTATATTTGTTAATAAAACCCATTTATAGTTTCTAGCTAATGAATCATTTATAACCTAATCGATTTAAAGATTACATATATATGAGTCTTTTCAATATATGATTATCTAGAATTGTTTTCTTTATTTGGTGAAGTGGTAAAAAAAATTGAGCGAATTTTATGGCGTTTCGGTCTACAATAATGTATAAAGAATTTCGAAAAATTTATATTTTAAGGCAGGGCTGTCCAAACCGTGGCCCGCGGGCCTCTTCCGGTCCAGGACTGCAATGAGTGTGGCCCAATATAAAATCATAAACTTCCTTAAAACATTGAGATTTATATGTAGAGATATATTTATTCCCTTTTACGAAATATAAATGTACATTTGTACAATACGTGAAGCTATTTTCAAGAATAAAATTCACTAAAAGCAAAATTATAAACTCAACTATAGAAGATAAAAAAAAAAATAATGAAGTTTCGAATATTTAAAAATTCTTCTTATTCTCATTTTCTAAAATATTTATTATTTCAGTAATTTATATGCTATGACACTAACCACAAGGAGTCAAGGAATTGGGCTTTTCTAGAACAATCACAATTAATTGATAATTTCTCTCCTGGACTAAAACTTGTCAGGACTTCTTGTCTTTTAGATCTTTGCACGTTCTTACATGTCAATACATAATGGATAGTCAAGTATAAAAAATAAATTATCATTCCTCATATCCTTCTATAATCCCATTCGATTTAAACGAGGGCTGTCCAACCAGTGGCCCAATATAAAGTCATAAAATTCCTTTAAACATTGAGATTTATAACTAGATACTGGAAAACACACAACAATTTGCCCTGATAATTTTTTTTCTCTAAAACTGGGATATATCTAAATTAAAAAATAAGGAAACCCAAAAACTCTTCGAAAACGTAATGAATAAGAAACTGGAAGAAAAAACACCCACAAATAATAACAAAGAAGAAATCGAACAAGAATTAAATTAAGCCTAGCCGACACAGCTATCGACGTCCTTCAATCAAAGAAAAACGAAATTAAAAAGCCATGGGGAACAGACGAAATACTGCAACTGATTGACGAACGAAGAAAATTTAAGAACAGAAAAGACAAAGAAGGGAAAGAAACATATAAAAAATTAAGATGGAAAGTTATAAGAGAATGTAGAAAAGCAAAAGAAAAAATGATTCAAGAAAACTGTAAAGAAGTCAACGTAAATTTAGTATTGGGAAAAGTTGATGTAGCCTATAGGGCAATAAAAAGAAATTTTCAAGAAGACAAGCCAAAAAGCAAGAACATAAGAGATGAAGGAGGCCACATTATTCTAAACAAAAACGAACAGGCAAATAGATGGAAGGAACTCTATGGAGAAGAAAAAACAATGAACCCAATAGAAGAAGAAGAATCTGTGGACGAAAACGAATTAGGGGACCCCATACTCAGGTCAGAATTTGAGACAGCTTTGAAGGAACTAAAAAATAATAGAGCACCCGGAATAGACAATATACAAGCTGAAATCCTAAAGAACTCTTGAGAAAAGGCACGTGACAAACTTTTTGAACTAATTAGCAAAATCTATAAATTGGAAATCATCCCAAAAGATTTCCAAAAAAACAAAATATTCACTTCCCAAAAAGACAGGCGAGGATAAATGTGAAAATTTCAGGACCATTAGCCTAACCTCACATGCCTGAGAAAATCCTAACCAAAATAATCCAAAGAAGAATCGAATAAAGAGTTGAAGAAAATCTAGGGGAAGACCAGTTCGGCTTTAGAAGAAACAGAGGCACCCGAGAAGCAATTCTCTCTCTTAGACTAATAATAGAAAGGGCTTTTATCAGGGAAGAATCTGTCTACATCGGATTCATAGACCTAGAAAAAGCATTCGATAACGTCAATTGGGAAATTATGTTCAAAATCTTAAAACAGGCGGGAATAAAATTCAGGGAGAAAAGACTAATCTAAACCAGATGACAATAATAAATATTGGAGATGAGCAAAGAGAAGCCAAAATAAAAAAAGGTGTAAGACAAGGATGTGTGCCGTCACCCATGATTTTCAACTTATACATAGAAGAAGCGATTAAAGAATTCAAAGACAAAATTGATACAGGTATCGAAATCCAAAGACAAAAGATCACTATGTTAAGATTTGCCGATGACATTGCCCTTCTAGGAAGCAATAAAAAAGAATTAGAGGACGCCTTGAATGGAATTAACCAAATCCTAATAGAAGAAATCAAAATGAAAATAAACAAGAATAAAACCAAGGTCCTAGTATGTACAAAAAAAGAACAAACGAGACAGGAATGCATCAAAATTAATCAAGAAAACCTAGAAGGAGTTAAGGAATTCCGCTACATAGGAAGTAAAATAACATGGGATGGGAGGAGCGAGAACGAAATTAAATCAAGAATTACCCAAGCAAAAATGGGGTTTAATTCAAAACAAAAACTAGTATGCTCCTCCTCAATCAGCTTAGAAAACAGGAAGATGCTATTGAAGACATATGTACGGAGCATAGCCATGTACGGGTGTGAAACCTGGACAATTGGAAAAGCGGAGAGAAAGAGATTGGAGCCTTTCGAAATGTGGTGGTACAGAAGAATGATGAATATCAAATGGATGGATAAAATTACAAATGAAGAAGTTCTTGGAAGAATCGAAGAAAGAAGAACCTTGTGGAAGAGTCTGAAGAAGAGAAGAGATCAGATGATGGGGGACTGATTAGGGGATGATATCTTGGAGGGGGAGGTGGGAAAGAATAGGGGAAGGCCCATATTAGAATATTTCAACCAAATAATTGGGGATATGGGATGCGAGACATTTAGAGAGGTCAAACAGCTGGCGGGGGACGGAGTCGAGAGGAGACTAGTGGTTGCGTCAAACCAGCCTTAGGACTGTATACTCAATGATGATGAAAATAAGAAATCTGAAAATCTACTGTGAAATTTTCGAAAAATAAAAGTGCTAATTTTAAATTTTGAATCTAAAACTAAATTTCAAGATTTCCGAAAAAATAATCATCATTTCGGTATTTTATCGACTCCATTTTCATTGGAAATAAATTTTCTCCTTGCAAACTTTCTGATTGAATGTTATAAAACAACTATTAGATACTGATCTGAAAGAAAAATTGAATATTGTCTATTTATTAGAGTTTTATATTAATTATCTAACCAGGAAAAAATATAAACAAATACTAATACATTTATCTTTAAATATTTTAAATTGAGATTAAGAGCTGATTGTTTTTAAAAAAGTTAACGATGTGGGCCAAATTTTTTTTAAGGCCTTAAAGAATTATCCATGCAAAAATCAGTTTGTTTAAATGACCAAGGGGGGTCGGGAGAGATGTGTGGTAAAATAATGAGATGGACAGATCACATTTTTTATATACTACATTTTTATTAAAATTGAATTTGTTTCAAAATGTTAAATATTCATCGATATTTTTATTATTATTTTTTTTTTTTTAGGTTTTTGATTTTGAGCTTACAGATGAAGACATCTCCAAATTGGATGCACATGACCAAGGGGAAAAAGGGCGTATTTTAGACTTCGAGTTTATGATTGGGTAATTATCATTTATTAATTACCTATTGAGTATGGCGTTCGTATATAAATATAAAATTTTGTGTTTGTTAGGGGGTTTACTCAAACGTAAAATGGCACCCTTTTTTTCGCCCCTCCAATGATCCTATGTTTCTCCGTTTTACAAAGCAACTCAAATATTAATAAAAATACCAACTTTGAGATTTACAACCTATTCGTTTTCTTAAATTTTAATCTGTCGAATTATTTTTAGTCGTAGAATACAACTTTGATTTATATATAACTAGCTGCAAGGCCCGCCTTCGGCGACTCTCTTGCTACGCCCCCTGGACCTACACCACCCCAAAACCACCCATCATACCCACCCCGCACCATGCACTCGCGCCCCACACCACCACCCCAACACTACCCCACCCCCGTTCTCCACCCCGCTACGCCCCCTGGACCCCCACCCCGTACCACCACCGTATTTAATTAATACAATAAAACAACTTATAAATTATTTCAATATATATTAAAATATTGACTAATGCTTTCACCTATTCAAGACATATTGAATTAATAATTCAATGCAAATTCACTCCCTAACATTTAGTGTTCACCATAAAATAAAAAAATATTTTATTTTTGAGCTTAGTTATTTCTATAGATATTTGTAATAAGAAAAACAACATATTACCTGCTAAAAAAAACAACAACAATTCCTTGGTAAAATGAATATTATTTGTTTAATCGAAACATCAACAATAAAACATTGAATCTAGACACACTGTATTGTGTCAGGCAAGTTCGGAAAAACGGGCGACGCACCAGCCATGTGTAGATTTACACGAACCATTTCAAGCTACTTTCGACTCCCCCCCCCTCACCATAACTAAAAAACTATTAGACCTACACACTTGAAATTTTGCATGCCTAATAAGACCCACTGGAACACCTAGAATCCAAAATTTCATGAATAAATCTATTATAGTTCTTGTTATTAACCTCTGAAAAGTGCCATTTTTAACACTTACTGACTGACTGACTCACATATCAAAAACCTAAAGTACCAAAAACCTAAAGTACTTCCGCTGATCCTAGAATGCTGAAATTTAGCATTCTGATAGAGTTTTGGCTACAATTAAGAGACAATTCAAGAAGTGAAACTTTCCCTTTTTCAGGACATAAAATGAAGGGGTGAAATTTATTATATAGGCTTAATTCACATTTAGTGGAAATACAATTAAGCTAGAATGCTATACCTACTGGTAAAGTTTGGCACATTAATAATGGACAAAATTTAAAAACCGAAACTTTCCCGTCTTCAGAGTCCGATATGAAGGGGTGAAATTTATGAAAAATTTTATTTTCCTGACTTCCTTTTATATTATTTGAACTTATTATTAATTATTTTTATTTTCTGTTTTATTTAGAGTTGACTCACATCCTGAATATCCATTTAAAAAGGAATAGATATCTACAGTGAAGGCAGGCATACGTATCAATAAAGTTGTGTGGTTAAATACATACTACCCAATATTTGAGTGTATTAAAACTCTTTAAATAAAAATAAAAAAGTATTTCTTTAGCAAATGTTTAAGATTTGATGGCTGTGCACCAAATAGTAAATAATTTTTTAAACATAGGTATTTGTTTGTCATTTGCAATAAGCTTAATTCAGAGGTGATGCTTGTATTTTTACAATTAGTATACTTCAAAAAATAAAAATCGGAAATAGGTCGTCACGCTCGATCAAAATGTAACTTTTTATATAGTCGTTAAGCGATAGGTATATTATGTGAATATACAGAAGGAGGAACCCCTGAATAGGAAAGGGAAATTGAAGCACACCCATTTTCAGTATAAATCAAACATGTAATTTATAAAATGAATAATAAATAAAGAAATATTTTTATTTTATCTTACATTTTATTCTAATTTTATCTTTAAATTTTATTTTATGGTTAACTATGTATACCGGGTGAGTTTTTACTTTATCCAATGCGAAGCATGGGAGAAAGTATTGGAATCGCTCTCGCGGCAAGCGCGACTTCAAAGGGTCCTCAGGTAAAGACTACGGAACCCATAGACTCAATTAAGGTCACAAATTGAAGTATTCAATGAGATTGAATTTTAGCACGTGGCGGTTTTGCCAAAAATTCCCTGGAATCTCGTCGAGAGGCCAAAAAGTGCCATTTTTTTTGGAAGTGCGTGCGGATGGATGTATGTGTGTGTGTGTGTGTTATCGTTTTTTTCGTCCACGATTTTTTCCACACCTTTGCGCTGATTGAAATGAAATTGAAAACCTACCATTAGTTTAACAAAATGAAGCGCTGATTAGTTTTTGGTACATATCGGTCCACAAACATTAGTACTTTATTTCAGTACTTTTTTAGTTTTTTCTAAATATCTTGAAAATAACTTAACCAATTTTAAGGAAATTTAATATCCTAATTAAGTACCTTGGGGACCACAAAAAGGTTAAATAAAGTTTTTAGTAAAATTATATTTTAAAGTACTTTACTCAAGAACATATTAATATTTCAAATGAATTTGGATAAAGTTTAGCAACGATCCGTTGCAGTTTATTTATCTTGAGACAGTCTTATATAACTCAAAAACAAGTTTATTTTTATCGAGGGGAAAACTAAACTACGCTATTGTTTGTCGACCTAGAACAAGCTTTCAAAGGTATTTCAAGGTCAATTTCTGTTTTTTAAATGGAAACCTATAAGTTTCTGTAAATATTCTTAATCTAGAAAAAAAAACTGAACAACTTTCATTAGAACTATTTTTTTATTAGGACATAAAATAAAAAAAATTAAATAAATTAGATCTCAAAAAAAATCTTAATAATTATTTTTAACAATTATTTAACTTAATTATCAAATAATAATAATTAAATAATTAATAATTAAATAAATAATTATTAAATCGAAGTCATAACAATGTAAATAAGTGTTTATAATGATCTTAAAACTTCGTTATACTCAGATTTAAGAGATTATTTCTACTTAATAGAACTTACTTACTTAAAAAAAAAGTTTAAAAAAGTTTATTTCTCGTGTCAATCCAGTAGATAGTTATATTGTATTACCATAATAAAAATGGAGCATTTTTTTGTTGAAGACAGAATTGAAATGATCTTAATTTATGAATGTGGGAAAAATATTATTATGGGGCTGCCATTGAAATGGATGCCGATCATATCTTGAAAATGATTTTTCTTCAAGAATTAAAAAAAAAATTAAATTTTTGAATTAATTAAATATTCCGATCGCCCTTATGAATGAACCGAGCTTTGAGGAATCATCTCTCACAATAATATATTATAATAGAAGAGGCGCGACTTTATAATCAGGTTTTATATTAAGAAATTCATAGTTTTATTGAACATGGATACTTTAGTAGTCGTATTAAAAAGACCCAGAAGATGGCAGCACTTTATGGAAGCGCCTGGATTTAAGCAATAAATCCTACTTAGTAGCATACAGATTGCCTGTTTCAGGCTTGAAATCAATTTTAATAATTCCATAAAGGAGAGTGCAATATATTTTTTAGTAATAATAAAGCGGTTTGTTCTACAGCATGCGCCGTTTTCCGCATCCAACACGCCAATTCTCTCTATCCAGAATGTCTTGCTCTTGTAGTTGCCTACTGGTCATTGCCTCATCTACCCCCTGCTTCCACGTTCGTCTTGGTCTTCCTCTTCTCCTCCGTCTTTCCGTGGGCATCCAGGTCCATATTTTATGAGGCCACCTATCTTCCGGCATTCTTTTGAGGTGTCCATACCATATTAATCTCTTCCTTTCTATTCTATCTATTATGTCGTTTTCCATTTTCATTTTGTCCCTTATAGTTGTATTTGGGATATGCTCCAATCTCGACACTCTGTAACTCCTTCTCATCGCATCCATTTCGAGCGCTTGTTAATTTCTTTTCGTTTTTCTTATTCATGTCCCATGATTCTGAATTGTATAGGGCTATGCCTTCCACTATGGACCGATATATATATATTTTTTTGTGTCCTGTTTGATCCCTTTGCTCCACCAGACCCCATTCAGTTGCCCAATAGCTCTTCGACCTTGACAGATTTTATTTTTAATATCCCTCTCACAGTTTGGCTCCTCGCTAAAGACAGATCCCAAATATCTAAATTCCTTACAGTTTTTTATCACTTTTCCATTGATATCCAGATTCCCTCTGTCCCGACCGTCAGGTATAATATATTTTTTCACTTTTCCATTTCCCATCAGGCCCGGATTTAGGGTCTTTGGGAATATAGGCTGCACCTATGGTGGCCCCCACCCCTTACGTTTTTGAATATGGCAATATGAGTATTACGATTTTAAAAATAATATATCGTAATATTAAGTAAAAATTAAAAAAAAATAAAAATGCAAGATAATAAAACGGATTGTAATGAACAAGCAAAATTTACTAAATCTACATAAAATATTATTTAATTTGCAGCGTTTTTGTGATCCAAAACGAAAACCTTATTTTTCGTTCCTACTTTTTATGAGATAATTATTTAAAATTTGTGTAGTGGGGAAGTACTCTGAATTGAAGATAAAAAAGTATATGCAGTAGGAAGCAAAGATTATCAAATAAAAGAATAAAAAAAGAAGTTTAAGGCCGTAGCAATTTATTTACCAATATATTTCTATTGAAATGAATGGATGAGCCAAAAGGCTTACTTCTTTTGAAATATCTTAAGGCCTTAAATACAATAGAAAAAAATAGCTGGTTGGAGACCTGTCGAGATTTCTAAGGGTATTTTGCACAAAAAAGAATTTTTAAATAAAAAAATTTTCATAATTATTTATTTTAAATATTTTTCAAAAAAAAAGAAAATAAATAAAAACTTTTTGTGGTGCTTTTTGTAGGCTGCAGCCTATTCAGCCTATGCTTAAATCCGGCCCTGTTTCCCATAATATATAATTATGTTATTTATTAAAAAAAAATATGTTTAACTGTCGTTTCCCAACCCCAATAGATTTTAATCTAAAATTTGGAAGATGGTGATCTATCAGAATTTTTATGATGAAAATTTATTATAGTATAAAAATAAATATCATTTCAAATCGAAATTTTCTTTTATTTATAAAATAAAAACCTTAATATTTACCATAGAAACGCTTATATTTATTTATTTCCATAGCAACGAAGCTTTATAAATTCACTTTAAAAACAAATCGATTATTCTTCATAATCTTATTATTATATCTTCTCTTATATTATTTCAGTTCAAAAATATAGTCTAATAATATAATGCAACAGGAAAATTTATATGATGTTGTTAAAAGCAATTTCAAAAAAATGGAACGGGTAAGTACATTCAAAATAATATAGTAATATGTATTACAAGATTAGTGTGCACTGATTCTTCTCGGCTCTGGTTCGGTGTCCTTGAAATAGCCTATAACGACTTAACTTATTCAATTTCGTATTAACGATTAAAATTTAAAAATTGATTTGGCTTAATTTTGCTATGACGAATGTATGAACAAATTTCAGTTAAGTATTTATAATAAGTGTTAAAATGTTAAACAATAAGCTGACGTGTTCTGATGTGGCCATCCACTTGACTTTACCATACAACCTGGCCCTGAAAATTATTTATAATCATGTAGGGAGGGGTTAGTTTTTGAATTTTTAGACTTCTGGGGTCCCACTGATTATGTATACAATATTTGTTGAGTTTGGTAAATGGCCAAGATTTTCATTTTTTTACTCCCCCCCTTCATTTTGGGCGGTTAGTTTTTGCATTTTTAGACTTCTGGGGGTCCACTGATTATGTATACAAAATTTGGTTGAGTTTGCTCAAATGGCCTAGATTTTTAATTTTTAACCCCCTCCACCCCCCTAATTTTGGGTCGATATGCACCAAAATCTAATCAGCTCTTAATCTCAATGGACCAAAACTACGTGTGAAATTTGGTTTCGATATTCAAACTAGTTTTTGAGATAGCTCGTCCACAAAAATTTGGTAACGCACAGACTAACGGACAACCAGACAGACTAACAGACATCTTGACAAAACAATTATTATCTCGAAAAATATAATTTTTTCGATATTCACTTACTAGAGCTTTTTTGTAAATCGAAATGCCATGGTTTCGCTCAATTTTTTTAATCAAAATAGTTTCAGCCGTTTTTGAGATATTTTGAAAAAAATGAAGGAAAAAAAACACTTTTCTCATGCAAGATTACAATATTTGACCATACCCTGTATGGTAAAGTAAAAATATATTAATTAAGTAATGATTAAATTGTTAAACAAAAAGTTTCTTAAGAAAAGTTGATTCATGATAAAAATATTACAACAAATTTCTTCTGGTGTTCAAAACGCTAAGTATTTTGATAACATTGTACATTATTGATATTGAACATGTCGATATACCATATATATAATTTATTTGTTAAAGACTATAGTTTCGAAGGTTTGATCTTCATCATCAGTTTTTTTAACTTTATATATTTTATCTATTATTTTTCAAGGGTTCAAATATAAGTATAATATAATGTCATAATATTAATAGGACTTATAATAATTAATGTATTAATGATCGATGTATTCAAATTAGTTTCAGTTTAATCAATTTGCTCCTACCTTGGGAGAATGACTGCTGACGCGTCTGCTCTGGTCAATTTCAGCCACACAAATAAATAAAATGCCGTTTTTAATTCCGATTATCTAGAATGCATTTCTCCAGGTGGGCTCAATTCTCTAAAACAGAAAATATAAATAATTATTTTTATTTAAAAAAAAAAAGAAAGAAAATGATTTATCAGTAAAAGAAGATAAATGAAAATAAATTTAACATGGACTTTTAGATATCAATTTTTTATCTAATTATTATTACCTAAATAGTTTGGGACCAAAAAATATTTTTTTAAAAGAATAAATTTTAATTAATAGAATAACACAGGTCACCAAAAATTTGTATCCGTAAACCTAACAATGGATTCCAGTAGAGTTTTATACGCTGATTTTCATGCAATTTCTCGATTTTTACTTTACCGAGGGGGTGAAAAACAACCCCCTGACATATAATTAAAAATATTCCATTCCGTTCTTTCGGATTTAATAGATGACACCATCTTATGATTTTCTAGTAAATTTGAATCTATTACCATCAGCAAATTGAAATCTTTCTTATTAAACCCATGTTGCGGCCCAAACTACTTTAGGGGGCGACAATAGGCTACACACAATACGCTATTTACTAGTATTTTATGGACTGTATTTGGTTTGCTGGATCAGCGACCCCCTTTTAATTTATTTTAAAATATTCAGGATCGGGAGGAGAGTGGTTTCCACTTATCTAGGTCTCGAACCGTGATACACTAAAGGAGATGGCCCTTTTCTTCATTGTGTAAACTATATGTAGACGGCGCGTCTCGCTGCGATTTGTGTTGTCCGTGTGCTGTCTTCAGAGCGAGTCTCGCCACTCGGGACTGGAGAGGAGAAGGGGGAAATAGCAAAGTCAAAAATTGACCCCAACTATGCTAGCTATGAAAATATAGCCGATTCGGGCCCCAACAACCCCTAATACTAAGTGAACATCGAAAAAATTATATTTTTCGAGATAATAATTGTTTTTTATCAAATTGTCTGCTAGTTAGTCTGTTAGTAAGTCTGTGCATTCCCAAATTTTTGTGGACGAGCTAGCTCAAAAACTAGTGTAAATATTAAAACCAAATTTCACATGTAGTTTTGGTGCATTGATATTAAGAGCTGAGTAGATTTTGGTGCATATTGACCCAAAATTAAGGGGGTGGAGGAGGGGGAGGTTAAAAATTAAAAATCTAGGCCATTTGAGCAAACTCAACCAAATTTTATATACATAATCAGTGGGGCCCCAGAAGTCTAAAAATGTAAAAATTAACCCCCCCCCTATATAATTATAAATAATTTTCTTTGATTTTATCGACGTTATCGTCGTTTTTCGATGTCGACTGAGTTCGTCATCCTCGACAGACTCACGAAAAATTGGACCACACATAAAAGTTTGTATTCGATAGAGTAATACTTGTTCAACATTTTCGCACCGTTTTTAGCTCAAAATTTAATATAAAACTCGTTGATGCAAGCAAGGGCGGATGCAGGGGGGGGGGGGCCGGAGGGGGCGGTCGCCCCCCCATAGAGGCCCGTGCCTGGCGGGAGTGCAACACGTGCGTCGCACGCAGACGGCTAAAAAAACGCCAATTCGCCAGGGAATTTATATATATATTTTTTTTTATTTAATTTAATGAACTTTAAATTTGAGATATGAAATTTGTAAAAAAAAAATTCTCTAAAAATCTCTAACAGCAAAAAATTCAGATGGCTCTGGTTATACTCTCAGGTCTCTGAGAGTGGGGGTAGGGGCTGGCAGGTAGCCAACGAGATAAATGAACAATGAACCAATTTTGGTTTAGACATTGGAGTTTGAGAGCTTTGCTCAAAAGATAAAAGCCTTTCTATAAGCTACTCAAGGGATATCCATTTATCCACCCTTCTTGGAAGGCTGTTTAGGGATTAAAAATTTCAATGAACCTTTTTCTAAATAATACATTAAAATTTCACAAAAACTTTAGACCCCAAAATGTTCTTAACATTACATTAAAATTTCAAAGAAGCTATTTAGACATCAAAATTCAAAAGTCCTTTGGTCCTTTCATAACATTAGAGATAAAAATTCAAAACACCTTTCTTTGATAAAGTACTAAACAGACATTTTGATAAAACAATTTATATATCGAAAAATATAATTTTTTCGATGTTTACTCATGAGGGCTTTTTTTGTAGACCAAAATGCCCTGGCTTTATTTAATTTTTTTTATTAAAATAGTTGCAGCCGTTTTTGAGATATTTTGAAAAAACGAAGCAAAAAAAACACTTTTTTCATGCACGATTTAGAATAGGTACTTGATCATATCCTGTATGGTATTTCTTCCTTTTCTCACTTGTACGTCTTCTACTTCTTTCCAGGATTAAATAATTAATATTTTTCTTTTCTTTTATCTATTTATTTATTCTTATCTGTACAAGGGCGGATCCAGGGGGCGGAGGGGCGATCCCCCCCCTCCCCATAACGAGACTTCCAAATCGCCCTGGTCATATTCAAATTTCGCAGAGACAAAATTTGCCACCAGTACTTCCACATTTGCAGCCAGGAGGCAGACGTATCGTCTGAGCACCAATCACAGAGCTATATGAATTTTAGATCATTTATAATTTTTGAGGGCCTAAAAACCACAGAAATTTTGGACATTTTTCAGAATTTCGCTTATAAATCGAAAACCATGCGTCTGACAGAAAATTTCGTTCTTATCAAAATGAAAGAGCATAAGATTTCACGCCGGATATCAGCTTAAAAGTTAAAATCAATTAAGCCTTTTTGTCACAAATGATCTTCAAAGATAGGCAATTTTTACCAATTTAGCGGAAAATTGGATTATGCTTATTAGGTGGTCACAAAAAACCACTCTTCGAAATTTGGTGCTGACCACCTAATAGTTGCCAAAAGGCTAAAAAAAGAAATTGGCAAAGTTTCATCTTAATTGGAATCCGGTATCCCGTGGCGAAATGAGGTCGGATCATGTCTTGTCTTGGAAAATGCTGGATATCTACAATTTAAAAGTTTTAACAAAAAAGTGGCTCAAGTAAAATTCAAGCCAACAAAATTTCCTAGAAAATGAGATAAGAATAAAGTTTCTTGGATGAGTGATTTTCATTTTATAAATGAAAAACTGCAATTTTTTAGAGTTTTTCAAAAACAACCTCATTGCGCCACGGGTTACCGTTGTTCAATTAAGATGAAACTTTTCCAATCTAATTTTTTAGCCAATTGACTAATATTAGGGGGGTCACCGCAAAAATTCGAAGTGTGTTTCTTGTGACCACCAAATAAACATAATTAACTTTTCCGCCAAAATTGCCTATATTTGACGATCAATTGTGGCTAAACGGCTAAACCGATTTTAACTTTATTCGTTCTATTTTATTTATTCTTTAACGTTATGGTCTTTCATTTTGGTAAGAGTGAAATTTTCGGTAGATGGCATGATTTTTGAGTTATAAGCTAAAATCTGAAAAAAGTTCAAAATTTTCGTGATTTTAGGCAGCCAGAAACCCTCGAAAACTCATATAACTCTTATTTGGGATGCCTAACGTCGATTAAAATTATTTCCACCTTGTGCATATTTATTAGCCAGCGCGGCCTTTTTTCGGTCTAATTTGCCTGTAGTCCAGTAAATAGAGGATCCAAAAAGTGGTTCAGCTTACATTAATTGCGGGAAAAGATTTTTCTAGGTTCGCTTGGTATAATGTGGATATGTCAAATCTAAGTTCGCGACCTCGAAAGTGTGGGGGATAAGTTTTATTGGCCGAAAAACCTCGAAATTTTAGGACTTTTTCCAGTTTTTCACTTATAACTCGAAAACGGTTCATATTTTGTAAATAACCGCCATATACTAAATTAAAGAGGACAAAATTTCCTGTCGATTAAAACAAAAATAGAAAATTGGTCCAGTAGTTCGATTTTTTATGGGGATCCAAAAAACAGACCCCAGATCACTTTTGAATACCTATCCCATAAACTTGCACTTTTTTCGATATTTTCCCATTTTGACCATGAAGGAGCACGTTTTCGACAAAGACCACTCTATCGCTTTTGAGGATTCGAATCATATCGTGTCCGGAAAATGCAGGATATCTATAAATCTAAGAGTTTTATCAAAAAAATGGTCCAAGTAAACGTTCAAGTCAACAAAATTTGCTAGGGAATGAGATAAAAAAAATGGATCATTTGGATCATTTCCTGTCATGGAAAATGCTGGCTATCTATAAAAATCCAAGAGTTTTAACAAAAAAGTGATCCAAGTAAACGTTATAGTCAACAAAATTTCCTACAGAATCAAGTTTCTAAGATGAGTAGTTTTCATTTTATGAAGGAAAAACTGCGATTTTTTGCAAAAAATTGCATTTTTTTCAAAACATCAACCTTATTGCGGCACGAATAACCATCGTCGTCTTTGTCAAAAACGTGCTCCTTCATGGTCAAAATGGGAAAAAAATCGAAAAAATGATAGTTTTAGAGATATTCAAAAGTGATCCGGGGGCTGTTTTTGGATCCCCATAAAAAATCGAACTACTCCCTAGTAGCACAATGTTTCAAACTAAATATATAGTAACTACATAGCGCCTATATAGATTTTGAGAATTTACTAGGACTGGATCAATTTTCTATATTTTTTTTAATCGACGCGAAATTTTGTCCTCTTTAATTTAGTATAAGACGGTTATTTACAAAATATGAACTGTTTTCGAGTTATAAGCGAAAAACTGGAAAAAGTCCGAAAATTTTGAGGTTTTTCAGCCACCAAAAGTTGTCCCCCACACTTTTGAGGTCGAAAACTTTGATTTGGCATACCCACACCATACCAAGCGATCCTAGAAAAAAAAAATTTCCCTCAATTAATGTAAGCTGAAACACCCCTATATACTGGGCTACTAGTATTTATCTTGTTCTACTTATGTATTTACTGTTACCTACCATGGCTGCTGTGCTATCATGTTTTTTTTTTCAATTCAAAAGTTTTTATTTACAATATATATTATACAATTTTCATAGGTACATTATAGAACAAAATAGTTGCAGTCATTTTAAAAGTAGTCCAGGCAAAGCCTGTGAAAAAATTGCACAAACAGGAAATAATTCCCGGTAAAGATTTTATTGCTGGAATCCCTTTATTGGCACTTCAATATTACTACCATAAGTTTTCCTTCAAATCTGTGTTGTGGAAGTTTTTCTACGCGCCTCAAAATGAGAAAATTTCGGAGTTTTTTCAGTTTTTCTTGAATAACTCAAAAACAGCTTATCAAATCAAAAGGGTTTTTATTAGATAAATTAAAGCTCTTTAAATTACACGTAAAATGATAAAAATTTCATCTATTTAGGTTCAGTAGAACCGGTACTAACGCTTGTCAAAAAACAACCCCCGAGATCACTGTTGAATATCCCTAAAACTCGGACTTTTTTCGATTTTTCACCATTTTGACCATGAAGGAGAACGTTTTCGACAAAGTCCCCCTATACATTTTTAAACTAGATTAAATTTGCTACAATTTAAATGAAGTTTCATCTTAATTGGATAATAGTAACACGAGGTTGAAGTTTTGAAAAATTTGCAATTTTTTGCAAAAAATCGCAGTTTTTCTTTCATAAAATGACTCATCCTAGAAACATGATTCCTATCTCATTGTCTAGAAAATTTTGTTGATTTGAAGATTTACTTGAACCACTTTTTTGTTTAAATTCTTAGATTTGTGATGTAAAGAAGTCAACGAAAATCTAGTATTGGGAAAAGTTGATGTAGCCTATAGGGCAATAAAAAGAAATTTTCAAGAAGACAAGCCAAAAGCAAGAACATAAGAGATAAAGGAGGCCACATTATTCTAAACGAAAACGAGCAGGCAAATAGATGGAAGGAACACCTAGAAGAACTCTATGGAGAAGAAAAAACAATGAACCCAATAGAAGAAGAAGAATCTGTGGATGAAAACGAATTAGGAGACCCCATACTCAGGTCAGAATTCGAGACAGCTTTGAAGGAACTAAAAAATAATAGAGCACCCGGAATAGACAATATACAAGCTGAAATCCTAAAGAACTCTGGAGAAAAGGCACGTGACAAACTTTTTGAACTAATTAGCAAAATCTATAAATTGGGAATCATCCCAAAAAGATTTCGAAAAAAACAAAATAGTCACACTTCCCAAAAGACAGGCGCGGATAAATGTGAAAATTTCAGGACCATTAGCCTAACCTCACATGCCTCCAAAATCCTAACCAAAATAATCCAAAGAAGAATAGAACAAAGAGTTGAAGAAAATCTGGGGAAGACCAGTTCGGCTTTAGAAGAAACAGAGGCACCCGAGAAGCAATTCTCTCTCTTAGACTAATAATAGAAAGGGCTTTTATCAGGGAAGAATCTGTCTACATCGGATTCATAGACCTAGAAAAAGCATTCGATAACGTCAATTGGGAAATTATGTTTAAAATATTAAAACAGGCGGGAATAAAATTCTGAGAGAGAAGACTAATCTACAATCTATATCAAAACCAGACGGCAATTATAAATATTGGTGATGAACAAGAGAAGCCAAAATAAAAAAAGGTGTAAGACAAGGATGTGTGCTGTCACCCATGATTTTCAACTTATACATAGAAGAAGCGATTAAAGAATTCAAAGACAAAATTGATACAGGTATAGAAATCCAAGGTCAAAAGATCGCTATGTTAAGATTTGCCGATGACATTGCCCTTCTAGGAAGCAATAAAAAAGAATTAGAGGACGCCTTGAATGGAATTAACCAAATCCTAATAGAAGAAATCAAAATGAAAATAAACAAGAATAAAACCAAGGTCCTAGTATGTACAAAAAAAGAACAAACGAGACAGGAATGCATCAAAATTAACCAAGAAAACCTAGAAGGAGTTAAGGAATTCCGCTACCTAGGAAGTAAAATAACATGGGATGGGAGGAGCAAAAATGAAATTAAATCAAGAATTGCCCAAGCAAAAATGGGGTTTAATTCAAAACAAAAACTACTATGCTCCTCCTCAATCAGCTTAGCAAACAGAAAGTTGCTATTGAAGACATATGTATGGAGCATAGCCATGTACGGGTGTGAAACCTGGACAATTGGAAAAGCGGAGAGAACGAGATTGGAGGCTTTCGAAATGTGGTGCTACAGAAGAATGATGAATATCAAATGGATGGATAAAATTACAAATGAAGAAGTTCTTGGAAAAATCGGAGAAAGAAGAACCTTGTGGAAGAGTCTGAAGAAGAGAAGAGGTCAGATGATGGGGCACACACTGAGACATGGGGGACTGCTTAGGGATATCTTGGAGGGGGAGGTGGGAAAGAAAAGGGGAAGGGGAAGACCCAGATTAGAATATTTCAACCAAATAATTGGGGATATGGGATGCCAGACATTTAGAGAGGTTAAACAGCTGGCGGAGGACAGAGTCGAGTGGAGACGGATTGTTGCATCAAACCAGTCTTAGGACTGTATACTCAATGATGATCTTAGATTTATAGATATCCAGCATTTTCCATGACAGGAAATGACCCATTGTTTCAAAAATCACAGTTTTTCCTTCATAAAATGAAAACCACTTATCTTACAAACTTGATTCCTATCTCATTCTCTAGTAAATTTTGTTGAGTTGAAGATTTACTTGGACCACATTTTTTATAAAACTTTTAGATTTAGACTTTTAGATATTCAGCATTTTCCATGATGCTTTTGAGGATTCGGAAAATGTAGAATATCTATAAATCTAAGAGTTTTATTAAAAAGGTGGTTCAAGTAAACGTTCAAGTAAATAAAATTTTCTATACAATGAGAAAGAAATCAAGTTTCCAGGATGAGTCATTTTATTAAGGAAAAACTGCGATTATTTGCAAAAAAATGCATTTTTTCAAAACTTCAACCTCATGTTACCATTATCCAATTAAAATGAAACTTCATTTAAATTGTTGCAAATTTAATCTAGTTTAAAAATGTATAGAGTCGTCTTTGTCGAAAACGTGCTCCTTCATGGTTAAAATAGGGAAAAATCGAAAAAACTACGAGTTTTAGGAAGTTCAAAAGTGATCCCGGAGACTGTTTTCTGACAGGCGCTAGTACCGGTTCTACTGAACCTAAATAGATGAAATTTTTATAATTTTACGCGAAATTTAAAGTACTTTAAATTATCTAATGGATATCTTTTTGATTTGATAAGCCGTTTGAGAGCTATTCAAGAAAAACTGAAAAAACTTCGAAATTTTCTCATTTTGAGGCGCGTAGAAAAATTTCCACAACACAGATTTCGGGGAAAACTTCGGGTAGTAATATTGGAGTACCAATAAAGGTATCCCAGCAATAAAATCTTTACTAGGAATTATTTCCTCTTAAAATCGTAATTTGTCTGGACTAAATGAGCTGTAACTAAATATTTTTTTAATTTTAAAAAATATCTATTTTACATTAGTAGTCACAACCAATTCATTAAATATGAAGAACTCAATTAGTGAACTATAGTCTAAGTATATTATAATATTCATTTAATAGGTAGGTAAACCTGTATATTTTCCCCTTTTTCATGCCCTCTTTTTGTTTGTTTTAATTTTAGAGAGGGTCAAAATCGCCTCTAAAAACTACTTATGAAGCCTAAAATCCCCCCCCCCCGGGAGGGGGGGGTGCCGGTACATAATCCCCTAAAATGAAAGTGTGGTACCGCCCCTGGTATAAGTGTAATATTTCTTTAGAATGTAAGCGTTAATTTCCTACTAAAATAAATTAAAAATATTGATATATTCTCGTATTTTTTTTAATATCGCCCCCCCCCCCATAAAAAATTTCTGGATCCGCCCTTGACTGTGCCACTATCTCCACTATATATTATTGGTGAAATATTTTTGTTGAATGTTATATGGTAATAGCGTATTTTTTATAATTAAACATTACTATTTATTAATTGAATTTTATACTAAAATAAAAATATTGTTATATTCTTGGATTTTTTTTTAAATCGCCCCCCCCCCCCCCCATAAAAAATTCCTGGATCCGCCCGTGGATGCAAGATGATTTCATTTTTAAAATCGTAAAAATCGCAAACGGCTCTGATAGTTACACTCCAATTCTGCCAAAAAATTTATAATAGAACCGATTTTTTTATCTAATGGAACAGAGAGAGATCTAAAAAACGAACTTTTGAAAAGTTTAATATATAATCATGCGGAGGATTCTCTTAAATTTTAGCTCTTTCAGAGAACTTTTAAAATGAATAAGTAGAGGTTATTTCAAAAATGTAAAAACTAAAGTAAAAAGAGAAATGAAGACGACTATTCAACGAAATAGCACCACAATTTATAACCTTTTTACTTTTAGCATACAGGGTAGGGTTAAGTATTGTAATCGTGAATGAAAAAAGTGGTTTCTTTCCTTCTTTTTTTCAAAATATCTCAAAAACGGCTAAAACTATTTTGATTAAAAAAATTGAGCGAAACCATGGCATTTCGCTCTACAAAAAGCTCTAATAAGTGAACATCGAAAAAATTATATTTTTAGAGATAATAATTGTTTTGTCAAAATGTTGTTAGTCTGTCCGTCGGTCCGGTTGTCTGGTTCTCTGGTTGTCCGTTATCAAATTTTTGTGGACGAGCTAGCTCAAAAACTAGTTTGAATATCGAAACCAAAATCCAAAGGTAGTTTTGGTCCAATCTCAATAGATTAAGAGCTGATTAGATTTTGGTGCATATAGACCCAAAATTAAGGGGGGTGGAGGAGGAAGTTTAAAATTAAAAATCTAGACCATTTGAGCAAACATAACCAAACTTTGTATACATAATCAAATCAGTGAGCCCCCAGGAGTCTAAAAATGCAAAAACTAACCCCCTTCCCCTACATGATTATAAATAATTTGTTTAAATATTAAATATAAGTGAGAGGCCAGGTTGTATCGTAAAGTCAAGTGGATGGCCACATCAGAACACGTCAGCTTATTAGAGGCTGCGTATGGCAAAATTTTGAATTTTATTTAAACATAATATGGGTAAGGTTTGTAAGAAAACTATTATCCCATGGAACTTTATATACGAAACATCATATAAGCCATATTCAAAAGTTCCGCACTGAGTAAAAGTAGTTACACTTGTTCGGAATGTCTGCTTAATTGGTAAGTGTATGTTTGTTCAATTTATTATTTTTGTGTCTGTAACTGTTAAAGAAAACCACACGTTGCAGCTGCTACTATTATGTGTGGCAGACATAAAATGAAACATCAACGCCTTGGTGAATTTATGCGCAAAGTAATAGAAGCAGGCTGGAATGAATATCAAGATGAACATTTAACAGGCTTTTTAATTTACTATACCGATGTATATATTCATATTTTAGAGGTAAAAGAAATATTTTTATTATCTTTAGGTATATATTTCTTATTTAATCCAAGGTTTCGTGCAAGAAATAAACTGGTGTGTAAATCACCAGACTTTCCACTTACAACCCTTCTTTGATTAAAAAAATCTTTATCGTCGTCTTTGAGAAAATCACAAACCCCCACCCCGCTTCATACAAACAATACCCCCCCCCCACACACACACACAAATTTTGAGAAATTTCTTCTAGCTTAAGTTTCAAATTTCCATCCTCTGACGCTTACCATTTTTTAAATGAGAGTTGTTTCAAATATTTTCGCGACAAGCCTAATTAAAGCCTGTCTTAATTTTAATCGAGATAAATGTTATAATTGCCAAATAATATATTACTCTTAATGAGGAGGCTAATTTTGAAAAAAAATAAAATAAATAAGTTGAAAGTTTTTGCCGAGAGTAGCAGAATTTTTATATATTGAAGGAGACAATAAAAGAGTGTGTCTTCTGTTGGAATTATAAATTTTATTTATTTATAACGAAACTATAGTTTCGAGGGCTTTGCTCTCTTTATCAGTCTATTATAATGGATTCACAGGAATTAATTTATGAATCCATTGTAATAGACTGATGAAGAGGTCAAAGCCCTCGAAACTATAGTCTCGTTATAAATAAATAAAATTTATAATTCCAGCAGAAGACACACTCTTTTATTGTCTCCTTCAATAAATAAATAAGACACTTTTATTTAGGGAAAGTGGTGTGGGTTTTAGGTGAAACATGATATTAATTAATAAAGTAAAAGGGAGTGTAGTTTCACAATGAATGAAATAAAACTCAAAGAGGTTTATACAGACTCAATATATTTCGGGTTATTAGACCTTCATCAGGAGTTTAAAGATTAAAAACTAATATTATTAGTTATAATAGTTTATATTTTGTACTTTATATTTTTTATTTTATATTTTGTATTTTTTTGTATTTTTGAATCAACTTTGTATTTTTGGAATTTATATTTTGTATTTTATATCTCTATATATTGTTAATTCCTATATTTGTCAGTTTTTTTCTCTTGAATGTATTACACTATAAGGGTCTATCTACACTGACCTATGTATATTACATCATTAATAAATAAAAATTAATAATAATAATAAATTTGAAAGTGTTTTTGTTTTTCTAGGGATCTGACTATGCACTCGAACGTCACATTAGAATCATGTCAAAAACATCATGGTATCAAAGTAAAATGAGTGATCTACGCTTTCTACATAATTATTATCTATATAAAACATGTAAGTGATTTTTTTCATCACGGTGTTTAGTCTTACTAGATTTAATTAATTTGTTGGTTAATCCGAAACGGCTCTCATTTTTTCTTTTTTGATTGAAGTAGCTTTGTCATCATCTGATGGTTTAATGTGGATGTCCTGATATAATCAATTGCCAATTTGTCATGTCTAATTTCATAACATACTAGCTGACGACCGGGCCTTCGGCCCGGCGTCCTAGCCCCTGGCGGGAAGCGTCTCGTTCATACCAATTTAATAATTGAAATTTAAAATGATACTGTAAGTATTGAAATAATGTGCTGAATTAAAATGATTCAACAATAAGGAACAATAAAGAAAGATTTATTTAACACATTGGCTAAGCACGATCCCTATCTGACCAATCAGAATCGTTCTAATAATTTAACGCTTTGCCATTGGCTATGCACTGGCCAATCAGATCGTTTCCACATACATATCCACATACTTTTCTATTTTATATATATAGATAGATAGATAGATAGATAGATAGATAGTATTACAATTTTTATTCACAAAGCACGTGGAAATTTTAGAATTTTTTGCTCATTATGATGAGACCCCCCCCCCCCCCCACCCGCAAGGGCAAGGGCTCATGGGATGAGTAACGTCAACGACAAACCGTTTCTTATGGTAAACTAACCGTAATTAAATATATGTCATATGTTTAATCAAGAATTATGTTCTCTTTTAATTTCTTGGAGTACCTTTTAGTTCAGTTAAATTGTTCTCTAAAGGGCCCCACGCGGGAAAGTTTTGGTGTAGTTTTGATTTCTTCATCCTATATGTTTTTTGGTGTGCTGAATCCATATCTGAGGTTTGCTAACAAAATTTCGTGACGAAACATAGTCAAAAATGCAAAAAAGTTAAAAATCTCATTTTTTGGCGGTTTTTCGCTTATAACTCGAAAACTATCAACTTTTCGTAAATAATCTATTTTTCAAAATGAAATTTCATAAAATTTCCTACAAATTTAATTATTTAGGTTAGGGGTAATATGTAAGCACTGACCAATGGATTTTTGGCCCCTTTTTGGCCTCTAGGGACCACAATTTCCGGTTTTATATCCTAAATCCGGTTTGCAACTATTAAGGGCATCGATTCCTTCCACCTAGAAGTTACAAAATTAAATGAACTTTTTCACCTCTGAGATAGAAGCTCTCAGAGTCAGGACCCAGAATGGCCATCGCAATACTTTCACATTATATTGTATAAATATCTAAGTTATTAAACAACTTGAGACCGATATTTTAAGAAAAATATTATTTTTAGCTTCTTACTATCATGGAAAAAAAGCTTCACTTTCAAAAAAAAAAACAGTTGATTTTTTTTAAATGATAATATTAATTTATTTATTTTTCTAGCGAAATTTTAAAAGTTGGGATTCCTTATTATGTGAATCGCCTAAATTGGCTGAAAAGATTCTACCTGCTATAGACGACGAGGAAGGAATTCTGCTTCTGGCATTCGATTGTTTGAAGAAAATCAATGAATTGGCAAAGTTCATCGCCAGTGGGAAAAATGTATGTTTAATAAATTAAATGCTATTTAGCAACGTTTCCCTAACTTATAATTACTTAATACTAATTTAAAATTAATTTTAATTAATTAATTCTATTTGAGGCTACTCTGGGTCAGTGAAAAAACTTATTGTAAAATTAAAAAAAAATATATTATGTAAGAAAAATCTACTGGGATCCATTTAAAATGGCCCCTTTCTTTTTTCATTGTATTAAATTTAAGATACTATACTTCTTTTGGATTGTTAGAAGTAACTTTGTAATAAATTGTAAAAACATCCTCTTAAAACTAAAACTAAAACTATGGGTCAGTGGTTAGAGTGTCGGGCCGCTGGCCTGAAATACGGTGGTTCGAGACTGAGTCTCGGCAGATCAGATATTTGCAGTCGCCTCCTCTTGGAAAGCAATGGCAACCTTCCAAGAGTATAATTGCCTAGTAACCTCCAAACTAGCCGTTCGGAACCGGCGTTAAAAAGTAGGTCCCGTAAATCTGTGGAAAAACAGCTAAACACACTCAGCACAGGTATATGTGGAGAGGAGCCGAAACGTCAGGGAGACCTGATATGGCACTTAAAGAAGAAGAAGAATTTTATTTTGAAAAATAAGTACATATAAGTACTTACTGGTATTAAAATTACGAAAAAATATTTATAAATTTGCTTTCTAAGAGAACAAAAGTAAGTAAGTCAGTCCAATTGAAAGATTTTTTTAAGAAAAGTTATTATTACTAATAATTTTACTATTGCATTGGGTCTGTTTAAGAGGGATAAACAGGTATACAAGGTTTCATCAAAAAATAGTTGGACTAGTCTCATAAAAATTTTAATTATAAATAATGATTCTACATTGAATAATTTAATTTGGAAATAGCATCATGTATATAAAATGGTGATATAACGTAATTTTGTATTATTCGAAAAGGATCGAGTGCCTAGAGCTTTGAGTTCATTGAAAAACTTTTAATTTATTTTTGCTTATTCGTTTTTAAAAATGTCTGAAATATGGAGAAATGTAATTTTAAAGAATTTTTTTACCATGGGTAACAAGAACAAAATGTCGTAGAAAGTTCGTTCTGATCCCATTTTTTTTTTTTTTTTTTAATTTTCAAAACCAAGAACGAATAGAGTTTTTTATTCTGTATGAGAGTTCGAGTTCCCGGGAATTCCTCTAGCAGTGAGATAGGGTTTGGAACGCGTTGCTTCAAAATTATCACAATTTGCAGAGAGTGTAATTCTTGAAAAAGTTTTTGATTTTTTATCAAATTCTTAATTAACTTTACTCTTTTTGTCATTAAAATGAAACATTAGTTTTAGACAATTAGTATGGGAATGAATATAAATAGAATTAATAATAACTTAATAAGTATCTACGTTTTCTGTATATAGAGGGAGCCTTTTAAGTCAGTTGAGAGACGTGTTTCAATGGAGGAATCCGACGATATGGCCAAGTACACACAAATGTTACCGGAACAAGAAGTCATTGCCTATTTGTCCAAATGTGAATTTCTTAATGATGTAAATGAAATACTTGGACAAGAGAAAAGAATTGCTAGGACACAAGGTAAGGGAATCATAGGCATAAAATACACTGCACTTTGCAAGGGGCTGCAAAATCCCTAATAGATCAAGAGCCCACGACTGCCAGACCTTCGTTATTTTATAAAAGCTGAAAGTTTTTCTGTGCATGTCCCCTATACAGGTAAGAACGACCAGCGACTATAGAGTTTGGGTTGTGGTTACTTTGGAAGGTAACAGGTAATAAAGGTGTATAAAATAGTACTTTAAATTCGTTAAAGTATAAAGCTCAATTTTTTTATATTTTCTTCGGGATAACTTTAGAAATCTCGTCATCCATTGCCGGACACTTATGACAGTTGCTACCCCTGCCAGACAACCCTAAACTTTCTTTTTGATTTTACTTATGGAAAGTGGTGTAGGTTTTAGGTGAAACATGATGTTAGTTAATAGAGTAAAGGGTGTGTAGTTTCACAGTGAATGAAATAAAACTCAAAGAGGTTTATACAAACTCAATATATTTCGGATTATTAGTCCATCATCAGGAGTTTACAGGTTAAAAACTAATAATAATTGAACGAGTGGTCGCCATTCTTGACATTCAAATCATGGTTACCAATATAACAAAATATAACATTCAAATCTTACACAAGAAAAACACCAATGAAAATTTAAAATTTAAAAAAAATTTTAAAAAATTGTTTTACAAAGATTTTTCTTTTTTAATTATAAAATATATAAATGTAAATATAAGAAATCTAATTAACAAAAATTAAAAAAACTTAAAAAAAAAAAAACTTAACCTCAGTCTCTCTCAAATATATACTATTTCCCAAATTACAATCAAAATTAAATTCAAATCACGCGCCTTCAGTCTTTAAAATAAATGACATTTTGATATATGAGATAACCACAAAAATTGTTGTATATTGTAATTTATCTCATCTAATTTATCCCTATTATATTTTATCTTAATTCTTCATCTCTATATGTTATTTAGGCTTATTTGTAAACTGATATTTATAATTAATTTTGTGTCTATGACTTAAATTTGTAATTTTACATTCTAATTTTATTCTAAAAAGACTTTATATTTATACATGTAATTTTTATTTATATTAATATTCATATTTACTTAGATTTCTTATATTTACATTTATATATTTTATAATTAAAAAAAGAAAAATCTTTGTAAAACAATTTTTTAAAAATTTTTTAAATTTTAAATTTTCATTGGTGTTTTTCTTGTGTAAGATTTGAATGTTATATTTTGTTATATTGGTAACCATGATTTGAATGTCAAGAATGGCGACCACTCGTTCAATTATTATTATTTTTAACCTGTAAACTCCTGATGATGGACTAATAATCCGAAATATATTGAGTTTGTATAAACCTCTTTGAGTTTTATTTCATTCACTGTGAAACTACACACCCTTTACTCTATTAACTTTCTTTTTGATTTTAAGTCGATTCTTCCACGTTTTCAGTAGAGGTTGCCATTAATAGTCAAAACAACAAAAATGGAATGCAATAAGGTTATTCCTCTAGTATTAGATAAGAATCGATGGTTATTTTTGATTTTAAGTCGATTCCTCCATGTCTTCACCAATGGTTATCAATAATAACCGAAATGTCAAAAATCTATGTAAAAACCATTAAAACTGTCCGCCTATTGAAGTAACATTTTTTTTATAGGTCGCCAAGTAACATATATAAAATTTATCTTTTATATTATAACGAAAGTATAATTATAATTTATTAAAGTTTAGGGGTGTCTGGCAGGGGGTAGCAACTGTCATAAGTGTCCGGCAATGGATGACGAGATTTCTAAAGTTATCCCGAAGAAAATATAAAAAAATTGAGCTTTATACTTTAACGAATTTAAAGTACTATTTTATTCACCTTTATTACCTGTTACCTGCCAAAGTAACCACAACCCAAACTCTATAGTCGCTGGTCGTTCTTACCTGTATAGGGGACATGCACAGAAAAACTTTCAGCTTTTATAAAATAACGAAGGTCTGGCCGTCGTGGGCTCTTGGGCTATAACTTTGAATTAATTAATATTAAGCAGCCTGGAGCTATTTTAAGTTTATCATATTGCAACAGTCGGGGAGGTCCGATGCTTCAAAAGTATTTGTGTTAAAACACAAATCCAGTTAAATAATTCTTAAACTACATATTGCAACAGCCAGTAGTTTTTGAATATTGTAATTTTCGATTAGCAATGCACTTTCTTAAAATAATAATATTGTTTTAGATATTAATATATTAACATTAGAATTAAAAACATGTTTTCGCAATTAAATTTTCCTCTCTATTTTGATAAAAATTTTAAATTTTGAAGAAAAAAAAAGAGAAGTTTCCTTTCGATATTTAAAATTTAAAAAAATAAACTGACGTGTTCCACTTGACTTTACCATACAACCTGGCCCCTCACTTAAGTGTTACCTAAATGTTGAGGGGCCCTACTCAAAAAGTGACTCAAAGTGTTCATTTTGTTTGTTTGTCAGTGTATATTTATTCTAATTTAAAATAGGGAAAATTTTATTAAAATTAAAAAATAATAAATTCAAAAAATTTGGGCCTCTTTCGACTTTGGGACCTCCCTCATTGCGGAGTCGTGCGATATTGTAGTTCCGCCAGTGCACTCGCCCACGTTTGTATTAATAAAATGCACCCCTGGGTCAAGTTTCAATTTTTTAACTCAAACTCTTTGCTCACGAAAAAATTGCCAAAACACTAAAATTTGTAGAAAGTATTGAGTCTTGAAAAAGTTTTAACTTAAATATTAAGTATATTTTTCAAAATGGCTGAGTTTTTTGTCCGCCAATGTATAGAGAGTAGTAGTAGTAGTAATGATTTTTTGTTTTGTTTTTAGATGAAATTGAGACGGTGTGGCCGTTGCCCGATGCAGACCTTCCGTATCACATCTTATCAAAACCAAAACCACCGCCATTTGAAGATAAGACAAAAAAGACAAAAATAGCTGATGAGCTAAAATTCAATGAAGAAGAACAAAAAGAACAAAAGAAAGTGGATGAAAAATTATTAGAATATCTTCGAGAATTAAGAGAGAAAGTAGAAAAAGAAAGATTGGCAAGCAAAAAGAAAGAGGAGGGGGCAAGTCGAAAGTTTTCGAATCTTCCAAATGTGAAGGTGGAGAAGGAAACGAAGAAACATACTCATGAGAAAAAGAAATAAAAAAGAATTCAAAGGTGATTATCAATTTAACTGTATTGGTTTTGGATTTGTTAACAAAAAATGTAATAACAAATTTCTCTTAATGAATGTGTTTGGTATTATTATATTATACATAGGTATGTGCTTATTCATTGATTCGGGTGAAATAGGCAAGTTCATCCAATTCCACAGTATAATTTCGAAGCCACTGTGGTCCTACGATCTCCGTATTTCTCAACTCATCCCGCCATCGACCTTGCGGCAAATAAATATCACGGGTTCTTTCACGATCTTCGGGATCTTCGACAACTGGCGCCACTAAGAGATCCTCGCCGAGAAGATATTCTGTACAAAAGATAATCAAAAGGTTACTCATTCGATGGAAACAATATCTATGGATCAATAAAATAATAAGAAATTATTTTTGACAAGCTGCCTTACCCCCGTAATCATAAATTATCATATGTAGGCTAAAAATTGTATTAAGGCGGTCGGCTATCCTGCTATCCAGCAACTTTATAGGTAGTGTGATTATATCGTTAAATACATACTTATATACACTCCCTTTACTTTATTAATTAAAATCATATTTCACCTAAAACCCACACCACTTTCCCTAAGTAAAATATGACTCATCACTTATAATGTTATGATTATGAGATAACTTTGAGTACCATTTCTTCAATTATATTAGGTAACATTTTTTTTTTCATAATGATACCACATATATCTAATCAAGGTTTTTTTGTGGAATTAATAAAAAATATGTCAATAGATCAGTGTAAATATTGAAAAGTTAATTGTTTTTTTTTTGCCTAACTAAAATATTTTTTTTTTTTTGAAGATATCATTTATTTGATAAAAATTATATTGTAAATATGGACCAATGGACCATAGAGGAATTAATTGACAAAAAAAATATCATAATTGATGAAGTGATAAAAGCAATTTACGACATAAAATTATTGTCACCAATGATATAAATGAAATATTCATATATACAAACAAGTAAATGGTAATTTTTTGGGCTCCAACCGATTTTATACACCATAATTTTCAATTTGAATATTTATTAATTTTGATGAACACTCTCATTTCACAACTAGGCACAAGGAATATTTACAAACCCTTTTAAAAGTGTATTAATCACATTACTTTTGATTATTTACTTACAACTAACATAAACTTCGGTAGAGTTGATACTATTAAAGACTTGGGAGTAATTTTTGACTCGAAACTTACATTCAATGATCACCTGGCCTACATTGTAGGTAAAGCTAATCGGAGCTGGGGATTTGTATTTCGAAACACGAAATCATTTAAAAATCCTAATACAATTAAATACTTATATTTGACTCTAATCAAATCTATATTAATGTATGCATCAACAGTCTGGAGGCCAATCGGAAAGAATAACATGGACAGACTGGAGAGAATTCAGCACAAAGTGTTAAGACATCTATGGTAGGATACCTCTAAGGGCAATCCTTTGTCGAGATACGACCTCATGGTCTTCACTTCAACTGCTGAAACTTTCTGCCTTGCTTCTGTTATGATGCTTCCATGATTGCCTCCGATGTTATTTATATTTGTGTACAAAATTAAGTCCAACCAGGTGAATTGTCCTGATCTTTCAAAACTTGGGGGTTCCCGCCGCTTTTCCAACGAGCATGCATCTACCACGCGCTCCAGCAGGCAGGACTACCCCCTTGCCTATATTCGATCAAACAAGGAGCCATGTATATGGAGACTTGCGTGACCATCACGGTCACGCAAGTTCCGTGCTTTTTCCCATCCCATAAGTGCCCAACGTCCCTAAAGAAGTTTTCACTTCAAAAAACTTAATCTTAAATCTGGATGAAAATTGACTAATATAAATATTTCTAGGTAGGTGCATATCTTACGATCTTCAATGTTGAAGGTTTCTTCGTCGGTGGGTGCAATCCACCAAAGTGGTAGATTGATGGGTGTGCCATCTTCCGTTGCTTTTTTCGCCAATTCGATTATTTTATCTGAATATTGCGCATGAAGTTCCGTATATTTTTTAGTTATTTCAACTGTCTAATTTGGAAAAAGAAAGAATGGATTACTGATTGATATATGGGCGGGTGTGTGTGTGATGTCACATACTTCATCGTCATAGTTCCAGGGCACATAGGAGAATTGCATAGAAGGCATAAAAGTGTTAGCCTGCACCCAGCGGATGAATAATTCCTTGGAGGGGTATAAATATTTGAAGCCGTTGCCGGCGATCATGTCTGGCAACACCAGCGGGTACCCTTGGATGTTCATCACAAGAAGAGTTGTGATTAGAGATTTGAGTCCGTTTTCAATGTCCCATCTGCAATTCACAAATGAAACAAGCGACTTAAACATTGTTATATCCATACTAGCTATTTTGATATAAACACGACACAAGAGCCTAGGGATCATCTCCAAAAATCATTGTTACATTTTAGGTATTCTTTATTATGATGATGATGGTGCATGGGCTCTACAGGGGAGGGCTGTCAGACTGGACCTCGCTCCCAGCCACCATCTTCCCCGCGACTTATAACCTTCAGCTATTTAAGACCCGTATCCACAGATAGGTA
This sequence comes from Forficula auricularia, assembly GCA_024734495.1. Taxonomy (NCBI): domain Eukaryota; kingdom Metazoa; phylum Arthropoda; class Insecta; order Dermaptera; family Forficulidae; genus Forficula; species Forficula auricularia. Next base: position 10,983,872 of record JALMQS010000070.1, read on the forward strand.
CCTTCTTTTCACGATGTAGGGGCCAACCCGGGCCTTTAGGGGATGCACCTTTTTGGTGTAACTCCTCTAATCATTATCGATTAAAAAAATATTTTTAAAAAAATTGAATTTTCAAAATTCTACGTCACTTTAATTTTTTTAATGCAATTTGGACAATACATAAATAACTTTATTTAACCTTTGGTTCGAATAAGTTAAATTAGTCAAAAAATAATTTCGGTAATTTTTAAAATTAAAAACTTTTTGTTTCTTTTTATCAGTTTTTTTTTTTAAGTTTGTTATGAATAAAAATTATTTTAAGTTAAAGATTTATCTTAATACTTCTTAATTGTATTTCAATTTAACCCTTTAGGTATCCGAAAATCATATTTGGCGCTGAGATATAATATAAATATCTAGACATATAAAGGGCCCCATATCCCATATAGCTTAGGCTTATAGTCCAAGAGCTGGTGACACATTTTGACTACGGATTTGAATCAACTAGCAATAATGCGTAATAGTACCGTCTATGATAGTTGTACAGAGGGAATGGCCAGTCTGGCTGGCCTAAGCAGGTGGACCAGGTACTGCGCATGGTGTGAGTGAGGTAAAAAATATGCAGTTAAAAAATATTTTTGACCCACAATGAAATTATAAAAATTATAATTTATAGTCAATTATAAACATAATATATTCACCCCAGACCATTTGAGTGGTGCGACTTGAAACCAGACCACCCCAAAGTCTATTTTCACAACATGAAAAAATATTTTTTGATGGCACGCTGGAAACTTTAATAGCGTGTTAAGTAAAATTTACTAAAACACTAATTGTTTTTGCAAATGATTCAGCTTCTAAATTAAATTAATTTGTAACATATATAAATTAATTATTGCTTTTATAATTTTTTGATTTCAAATATTTTTTCATGTTGTGAAAATAGACTTTGGGGTGGTCTGGTTCCATGCCCCACCACTCAAATGGACTGGGGTGAATATATTATGTTTATAATTGACTATAAATTATAATTTTTATAATTTCATTGTGGGTCAAAAATATTTTAACACATATGTATTTTTTACCGCACTCACATTCATGCGCAGTACCTGGTCCACCTGCTAGACCAGCCAGACTGGCCATTCTCTATACAACTATCATAGACGGTACTATTACGCATTATTGCTGGTTGAGTCAAATCCGTAGTCAAAATGTGTCACCAGCTCTTGGACTATTATCAAGTCTAAATCCGGCCCTGGTGGGGGGGGGGGGGGGGGCATAAGTGATCAAGATACAAATGATCAGAGCAATATGTTTATCCACTCGATTTTCCTCTATTTTTTAAAAATATTTTTATATTTTTTCTCTACCTGGTATCTTTATACAACATTCGAACAAATATATTGAGATCTCTGAGTCTGGGCGGCTGAGCGCACTTCAACTCCTGTTGCCGGAATTCCAGCACATTTTCTGACTTATAGGCTCCGAGTAAATTCCGTAGGCTGTAGTGTATCGTCCACATGCGAGAGGTATCTATTTTCAGGTGCATAAAACTTGTCTCACCAGCGTCGCACTTCGAACGAATCGATCCCTTGATCTTGAAGGGCCTGTATGCAAAACAACAAGCAAAAACAATTTTACTATTCGAAGGCCCGTGCCTGAGTATAAGGCCGCCTTGCTTGCAAGTACGTCTGTGGCCGCCTCCACGATAACATCATATAAATAAATAACTCTAAAACGGCTTACCAAATCAAAAAGATATCCATTAGATAAATTAAAGGTCTTTAATTCGCGTAAAATGATAACAATTTCAAAATTTCATTTTAATTGGATAATGGTAACCCGTGCCGCAATGAGGTTGAAGTTTTGAAAAACTGCAATTTTTTGCAAAAAATCGCAGTTTTTCCTTCATAAAATGAAAACCACTCATCCTAGAAACTTGATTCCTGTCTCATTCTCTAGAAAATTTTATTGACTTGAACCACTTTTTTGATAAAAGCAGCCATTTTCCATGACAGGATATGATCCGAATCCTCAAAAGTGTCATGGAAAATGCTGGATATCTATATATCTAAGAGTTTTATAAAAAAAAGTGGTCCAAGTAAACGTTCAAGACAGGAATTAAGTTTCTAGGATGAGTGATGGTTTTCATTTTATGAAGGAAATACTGCGATTTTTTTGCAAAAATTGCAGTTTTTCAAAACTTCAACCTCATTTTGCGGCACGGGTTACCATTATCCAATTAAGATGAAACTTTGAATTTGTTATCATTTTACTCGGAATCAAAGAGCTTTAATTTATCTTATAGATATATCTTTTTGATTTGATAAGCCGTTTTAGAGTTATTCAAGAAAAACTGAAAAAACCCCGAAATTTGCTCATTTTGAGGCGCCCACAATTCAGATTTGGGGGAAAACTTAGGGTAGTAATATTGGGGAAAGATGTTCTTCTATGTCTATTTAGGAAAAATTCAACGTACTTATACATATAAAAAATATTATTTAAAATAAAATTATATGCTCAAATATTAATTTTTATAGTTTTATTATATAATAGTTTTTTGATTAAATAATGAAAAAATCAAAAGCACGAAATATTTTTTTGTTATCATTGCAATTTATAGTATAAAAAACAAAATCCCATCACGACCATATAAATTCATTCTACTGTAACAAAAGTTAGAGATTTTTAGAGGCCTTTTTTTTTACAAATTTCATATTTTAATTTCATTAAAAATAAATTAAAAAAAAATAAATTGTTATAAATTCCCTGGCGATTTGGCCGCCTTTTATTTTGGCCGCCTGCGTGCACATGTTGCACACCCGCCAGGCACGGCCCGAATATTCGGTGATAAACCGGCTGGTAGTGATAACAACAACAATATTAATGATTTTTTTTATTTTGTATTTAATTTGATAATAATAATAAGTTACAAAAATATTTTACTTTTACTACATTTACTGACACAAAATTTTATCCATTAGATTAAAAACATGAAAAACCTTTCAATTTTATTAATATTTTACCTTAACTCTTGCGGCCCACCAATCGGCTGCTTCAGGGTTGGTCATGTCTACAATACCACCGTCTCCGTTCCACCAAGTTGTATTCGTATTGCCATCTCTGGTCGATACGAAATAATTTTTTTCAAGAGCCTCATCCCGTGTTGGACAATCTAAATTAATGAATGGATGAACCCAGAGGGTCACACGAAAACCTTTAAAAAGAAAAAAAAAGCGGGCCATATTATTATTTTTATTTAATATCTGCAAAAAAATCATTTAATTCAAACATTTCAATGAAAATAAATAAGTTTCGGAAAGCTGCCTTCATCTTCAGTTCTTCAAACAAAATTCATAAGAAAATGTAATGAAATACTAAACTGAATTGAAAGACTAATAAATACACACAAGCCTTCAAAAATGTTCAGCTCTTTTTGAAGCAAAAGCTTTCGTGGAGTGCCATGTATATAGTGTTTAGTTCTTCTCTCTATTTTCTATAAAGTATATTATACACTAAATTGAAAGTTTCTTTTTGCCGAGAGTAGCAGAATTTTTGGAACGAAGTTCCTTTACGGAACTTAGCTAACGGGCAGAAATCGTCACGTAACAGAAATGCACACCCAGGCGACCTGATTCAATGGAGAGGATGTAAGAGGGATTTTTTTTTGTCCTCGAGGGTAAGTGGAAATCTTCACAGAAAAAGACACTGCTAGGCCCGTACCCAACAGATTGGGGGTTTCCTTCCCATTAAAACCACCTCCCTGTATCGTCACCCCATCCTCCTACGGAACGACCGTTTTATGTACGCTTTTAATTTTTAATCCGATTGAAATAAAGGAAGGGGGTATAATTATACCATATTAGGGACAGTGGTAACTCGCATACATAAAATTTCCTACAAAATTCATCATCAGGTTTTTTCTCCGACCAACCGTTTGGGCTCAAGCGCTAGTTGAAAATTGGCCTATTTTGTCTGTCTCCGCTAAAACTCACTTTTTCAACTCCAAAATTCAAATTTATTATTAAAGACGGTCAATTAGTCAATTCCTCCTAGTTTTAAGTTGAATACAATGTAGACTGGTTTCAATTGTTATGCCATCTCCAGTACTAAAAAAAAGTTTTCGAGTTAGAAGCAAAAAACCGTCACTGAAAATGGATCTACAATCCACTAAGAATTCTTTCGAATCTATTCCTGAGTGTCCCTTGGAAAGTATGAATTCAAATTTTGAAGCAAATTGTTAAGGTGTTCTTTTAATATTGCTGGCATTCATAGTTGTATTAATTTCTTCTAAAAGGTTTGAAATCAATATCTGATCCTTATTCTCGATGCTTTCCATGTAGAACGCTATCTTTTTCTGACGGAACCCTGGGAATCAAGAGCTCTTGGGGAGAACAGTTTGGGAAAGGCTGCTCCAATAGAAAACTGCCGCTGGATCAAATTTTTTATCTGAGAGAGAAAGGGTGAACGCTTACCTTGGCTTTTTAGATCATCCGTAAGTTGTTTAATATCTGGAAATCTATTGGTATCGAATGTGAGACTCCCATAGCAGGTCTCCCATTTATCATCGATTTCCAATTGGCTATTATTAAAGCCATGATTGACAATTTCATTAGCAAATGTTTGCACTAATTCGCTATTGACGTCGCCTCTATAACGCACCCAAGTCGACCAAATTGGATGGGTTATCATACGCGCGTCGGGAACACCTGCTGGTTTAGTTAAAAGAGAAAAATAAATGTACCCACACATATAAGAAATTAGGAACATTTATTTGATAATAAAATATAACAACGGCTTGTAATAAAAAGGACTATAACCTAAATTATAAAAGTACCAATGAACTTTCAATTTCTCTTGATGACCACATATATATACAATAAAAATTAAATAAAAGTTTTTTGACTTGAAACTATTTACAAAAAACAAAACAAAACAAAAAATAAAATAAAAAATAATTATTATAAAAAAATAAAGCCGACTTCAAAAAACACATGGTTACATGAAATCACTTTTGAAGTCGGTGCCAAACATATACATTTTATGAATCGAACACGACGGATCTTACATAGTACGTTTGGCGGGTACGCTCGCATATATATAGTTTGTTTAGCACCGACTTCAAAAAGTGATTTCACGTAAATATTTCGTCGTTTAGTTGTAACTAAATTAGATAATTATTTTATATCTTTTAGTGCATTTTATTTTATGTTTGTGTTCTTATTATTTTATTTGTTGCATTTAGTTTTTTTGAAGTCGGTTTTATTTTTTTTATTAAAATTATTTTTATTTTTATTTTTTAGTGATATTATTAATAGTGACTTAATTTAATACCAAGAATGCATCTCGTCAGAGAAAGCGTCGGGCGAATGAATCACAAGATGATAATAAAATTCAATTCATAAATATATAAATTCTCTCGAAACGTTTGCGGGTTTTAAATGAATGTTTTAATATTTTGTATAAAAGATTTTATTTATTATAATTTCGATTATTTGCTCATAAGAATTGAGATTTACGTTATTTGGTGATTGATCATATCATCAGAAATTGACTAAATTAGTATGGTACCACCCCTAAGGTACCCCCTTTCAATTAGAAAAAAAATCATCAAAATCGGTCAAACGTGGCAAAACGTTCACATTGAACATACATAAAATAAATAAATAGTTAGGTATCTTGACTATCTTGGCGCTATACTGATCAAAACGCAGAAAGAATCATTAAAATCGATTCATGAACAAAGAAGTTATGCCTGAACAAACATAACAAAAGGTCCAATACCAATGAAATTTATATTTTTACCAATCGGAAACTAGACTGAACCCAATGCGAAGAAAATCATCAAAATCGGTTGACAATTGGCGAAGATATCAGGTAACATAGACACAAAAAAAAATTCAGTCGAATTGAGAACCTCCTCCTTTTTTGAAGTCGGTTAAAAATATAAATATAAACATAAGTTTATGATTTGAAACTATTTACAAAACTTTAATAAAATATACATATAAGTTTTTTGACTTTAAACTATTTACAATATTTACAGAGGTATAAGGTCTGGCATGATGAAGTCGAGGGAGGTCATTTGGTCTGTGTCTCTTAAGTCTTTTTGGAATTGTTGTTGTCATTAGTTATTTTGCGTAGTCGTTTGGGGGGTCATTTAATTTGTTCAAGTATGTGTGGCTGTATTGTCTTATTTCTTCTGTTACTGTAGGGATTGGTGTGTCTTTTTGTATGCCGGAATTGGAGGTACTTCTGGGGGCATCGACTATGGCTCTTATCACTTTGTTTTGATATCTTTGTATGATATCAATATTTGATTTCGCAGCCGAGCCCCATAGTTTTATTCCATAGGTCCAAATTGGTTTTAAAATACATTTATAAATAAGTATTTTATTGTCTTTTGTCATTTGTGAACGTCGTCCAATTAGACAGTACAGTTTATGTAGTCTTAGTCCTAACTGTTTGCGTTTGGTCTTTATATGTTTGTTCCAGTTTAGTCTCCTATCCAGATGTATACCAAGGTATTTGGCATCGCTAGCCTGGGGAATTGGCTTATTAAACACCCTGATCGGGGGACAAGTTTCCCTCTTCAGGGTGAAAGTGACAATATTATTTATTAATGAATAAAAATGATTTGTTGCTTACCAATAAGATTATTTTGCAAGATTAATTCGTGAGCATTTCGAATATCCGTTCCAATACAAGTTACAAATGTAAAATCAAATGGATTATTCACCGGGTATGGAGATTCAAGTTTCGCTTCATAAATAAAATGTGTTTCGTTTTGAGTAAGAAACGCTGGTGAATTGTAAATGAAGAGGGCCTCGCCTTTTGATGTAAGCCAATAGCTTTCAGCAATTCCTAAATAAAAAACAACAAATTTTTTTATCACTTATAATTACACGAGTTTTTTTTTGCCAAAGTAAACTTGACATTTTAATGAGAATTTTGTTGCCCAAAGGCAACAAAACTCGAATTATAAAATATCAAGTTTACTTCGACCCAAAAAAAAGCTTGAGTGTAATTCGGTAAGACAATTTAATGAATCAATACGTAAATCACAAAATTAACAAAATTAAGACATAAACTAGTTTATTTAATTTAGAGGAAAAGTACAATCGTTAAAAATTTTGACATAAAATTGTTTACAATGTTGGTTGTCATGTCAGTGTTGCTAGACACCGATGATGCAGGCCTACTAGAATCTTAAAGCTAGGTTCAGTTTTGTCGCTGGAAAAGTTAGGGTAAACTTTTTTCGCTGTCATAGTGACAAAAACACCGTTGCTTATGGGACTTTTAGTGTATGAATTAAATTGTCAAAATAAAAAGATAAAAAATACTTAACCTTATAATTTATAACATATATCTCACTCTACCAGGCATCCAGAAATATTATTCGGATGGACCCGAAATTAAAATATATATATGTGGGATTTGTATTCTTCATTAATCCCTGAGTGTGAGTTCACTGTGGCTTGACGTCTTATGTGTCTAGGGGTTTATCAAATAAAAGGTGTTCATTTAAGATAACATATTTATTAACAGGTATAATATTCTATATACAGGTTTAAATAACACTTTCACTTGAAGGGCGTTATTTATTATAATACAAGGCGTAATAGTAATTGTAATCGTTAAGAGAGACTTCGTTATTCGTTTAAGCTGATGGGGTTGAATCTATCGTGTCTCGTTTGAATCTGAAGCTCGACTGTTCGTTGTCTGGTTGCAAGTTTTTTTTTTTTTTTTTTTTAATGCAATCGAATGCAAGAAGGGGTGCACCAGTAAAGATGCAGCCCCTATGGATCTCGAAAGACCCTTGCATTACCGAAGAGAAGAGAAAGTTGATTAAGTGAGAGGGTGTAGACGTAGGTGTCTATGCACTCCGGTTTTGAAGGTTTGAAGATCATAGGTGCTGGGAAAGACAGAGGCTGGGAGAGAGTTCCAGTTCCTTGAAGTCATGGGGATATATGTATTGGCGAATGAAGTGGTCCGGCACTTTTCTAATTTAACCGCGAAAGAGTGTTGGAAGTCGGCAAAACGCGTGCTACGTGCAAAGCATGCTTTGGGGGGAATTATTGATTTTATCTCATCAGAGCACCTGCCGTGATAGTATCTATAGAAAAGGGAAAGGGCAGAGACATCTCTTCGATGAGCCAGCGAGTCGAGGGAGTCGGTGAGGGTAGAATCGTCAATTAGCCTGACGGCTCGTTTCTGAATTGCATCCAGGGTAGCAAGAGAGTATTTTGAGGCCCCTCTCCACAGATGAGAGCCGTATTCGAGACAGGGGCGGATTTGGGCCTTGTAGATGGTGAGAAGTTGTGGGGTTTGTAAAATCGCTTGGACCTGAATAAGAAGCCAATCTTCCTTGCTGCAGATTTTGCCACAGAGGAGATGTGTTCATTCCAAGACAGGTCAGATGCGACAGAGACGCCCAGCATGGATAGGCTGTCACACATTTTTAGGGTAAGTTTGCAAGTGCTTCTGCTGCAATGATTTCTTTAAGGGTGGTGGGGACAAATATCACGTGACAGATGGAAAATTCCATGTATGATAAAAACATTCATATTGGAGAATAATTTCTCACACTGTCATTATACTACTGAATTTATGACGTATTTCCTTTCGGCATATAATCTCAGAGATTTTTAAGGGTAAAGGGTCCATGGTGTACTTGACAAAGGGCGGAAGACGTCTTTTGCAAGGGTTCGTTTGTCGGGGTGGAAATCATTTGATCATTACATCTGCATTGCAGATGAGCGTAATTAAAAATTTCTATAATAATATTTCAAACCTACATACATATATATAAAATAATTAGGTGCTTATTAATACAAAAATATTGTAATAAATATTGAAAATAAAACTGAATTAACCTGTAATCGGAGTGGGTGCTCAATGCTCATTACTTGAGAACGATCGCAGAATAAGTCGATTGAAACGTCGTAGTTTTATTGTAAATGTTATTTATTCGTGTTCAATAAATAATTATAATTTATTATGTGTGATTTTACTAATATTTCAACTCTAAAGCAAATCAATCACACAAATAAAAGTTCCAACATCTTCATTACTAATAAGGTTTTAATATTTAACGCCTAATGATGCAACCCGCAATTCAGAGAGTTCGATTCGAATGTCTAACCAAGAACACACTGGCCAAGCTCAATATTTTCAATCTCCCCGCCCGCTTTTTGGTCACAATCAATTTCCCATGGTGAGTCATTTCCATAAGGTTATAGTTTTAAGTATCAAAATTATTAGTCAAGTCACATAGAACGAACAAAATTTTGAGTCTTATTTTCAAATAACAAACAAATATCAATGACTATATTTCTTTCAGTGTGATTTTTACTTTATGGTCATGTATTGTAATCGTGCATGGAAAAAGTGGTCTTTGCTTTTTTTTCGAAATATCTCAAAAACGGCTGAAACTATTTTGATTAAAAAAATTTGGTCAAACCATAGCATTTCGGTCTACAAAAAAGCCCTAATAAGTGAACATCGAAAAAATTATATTTTTCGAAATAATTACTGTTTTGTCAAAATGACTATTAGTTAGTCTGTTAATCTGTTAGTACGTGCGTTACAAAATTATTAATAGCTCGTAAAAAAATTTGTAGACAAAAACGCCATCGTTTCTTGTTTGTTTTTTTTTTTATTAAAATACTTTCCGCCATTTTTGAGATATTTCGAAAAACGAAGCAAAACAAAAAAACGTAAACTTTTTAGGTTAAATAAATGCGTTGTTGCCAGCTTGTTTTTAGTGTAAATTTTTCATTATCTATTCAATATTATCTCGGAAACTGTGTTGTAACTATGAATTAAAATTTTCTTAAAAAATATATTAGTTATTGTTTAATGTTTATTTAGTTTTTTATAACACTGGTAAGAAGAGTTTCTTAATTATAATTAAATATGCATGTAAACTTTCCGATATCCCGTATAGTGCAATGTATATTATATGTATTTGAGTGCCTCGCCCTGGTTTGAGACGGTTCGAGAGTTTTTATATACGCGGAGCGACCCGGAGTGCTATCGCCGATTGCCAGATGTATCGTGACATTTATTATTAAATAATTTAACAACAATTTCTTCAAACTCAGTGACATATTCTAGCTATTCTAGCAATTTATTTATTTATTTATTTATTTGATTGTTTATTTATTCTTCCCAGTGTATTTGTTTATTTATTTTTATTATTTGGACGACATGCGGCATTTCTTTTTTTTTTGTTATTATTATTATTATTTTATTCTTGCTTGCAGATACTAAGGTTTCACACCGTTCTGCTGTGGCCACACTCTGATCCACTCAACCGGGTTCTGAGTAGGCGGATTGGAGGTCTATAAGAGGAGATGTGGAGGCACTACAAAAAAAATATAAAAAAAAAATAAGAGTCTGAGAAACTCTATCTTTGGAATTGAATATCCCCGGAACTATATTGTTCATCAATTTCGTTTTGCCACCAATCGATGCAGAAATATTTAAATAATAATCTGTCTAAATTTCAAAAAAGTCCTAAGAAAACCCATATGATGAAACAACTACCTTAATAAATCCCAGCATTTTTAATCTTCAAACCTTCAAAACCAGAGTGCATAGACACCTACGTCTACACCCTCTCACTTAATCATCTTTCCTTCTCTTCGGTAATGCAAGGGTCTTTCGAGATCCATAGGAGCTGCATCTTTACTGGTGCACTCCTTCTTGCATTCGATTGCATTAAAAAAAAAATCCCGGGAGAAACATAATATTTATTTTATCCTGAAATACCGGGTTGATAAAAATGCCACCACACGACAATCCTATCAATTAAGTTATAGATTATTAAAAAAAAAACATGCAAAATAAGCACTTGATTCTTAATTAATTAAAAGCTATTTTCCAATCTTTAATATCATTAATTTTTGACCAAAATGATTTTATAAACAAATCTGAAGTAGGTACTCCTAATTTTTATCAATTTTCTTAAAAAATAAATAATCACATTTTAAATATTTAATCTTGAAACAAGATAAATAAATCATTAGATGAAGATTTTGAGATAAATATAAATTAGAGTTCAAAGAGTTTGATGAAGGTGAGGGGCGTATACCAATGGGAAAAAGCGCCAAGGGTGAGCATCAAGTTTCGGGAATGATCTAAATATAAAATAAACATATATCTTATCTTATATTATTAAACGAGCAATTCTTGTATATATAGAATCGGTTTCTCGAAAAGAGCTCTAACGATTTGAATGAAATTCACGGGTTAGGTGGGTTTTTTTGTTGACAATTCGATCTCTGTCACGGTCTCATCTTCGGCTAAGTTGTTTTTGGTGGGTTTTTTGCTAATTACAATAATTATTCACAGGTGGTTATCTCGATAAAAATATATAATTACATTTTTATTCAATTTCCTTTTAATAAATAATTGGTTTTTTAATTTTAAATCGCAAAAAAGATAATTATTATATATTTAAAGTTGGGCAATTTAATTGATTAAAAATCGAGTTTTAAATCCCACAAATATTAATTTGACAATATAAATGATGAACTCAAAAATTGTTGTTTAATTAAAAAAAATAATTATACCGTATTTATTTATATACCTATATACACATAATCTGTGGGCCACTACAAGGCTTGAAATGTAAAAACTGGGTTCGTGGGCGGGGGTGGAGGTGATGGTGGGGGTAGATGTGGTGGTGCAGGAGGTGGGGTACAGTGGTGGGGGTCCGGGGTTTCGGGGCGGGGTGGGGCTGTAGGTGGGGGGTCCGGGGATTAATATATAGCTATTAACTGAAGCAAAAAAGTTAACGAGCATCGCTCGGTGGCCAGGTACTACTGTACATTAAATAAAAAGTCATAAATTTTACAAAACATTTTTATTTTCCCTTTTAGAACAAAAATTAGTTCGTAAAAATGCCCTTTCAATAGTCTTAAGCTTAAAATTGCACCTTCCTTCCCTTATGCGACGTAAAAAGATTTATAACATTTTTCGGTTTCTTTTAACTCTACACTAGGGTGGGTCGAAAAAATTGAAATTCTTTTTTCGAAAACACTTTAGGAAAAGTTGAGTATTGCAATAAGAAGAATCAACTGGTGTGTTCACCACACGACTTTCACATTTTCATTTATTTAATGTCATCGCGACACTATTAATTTACACCCCATTCATTTATTTCGTTTTTTTTAATTAGTGTATTTATCAAGTGTCATGAGTTAATTGTTGTGTCAAATTTTTAATCCGATTGAATTAAAGGAAGGGGTTGTAAATTAGGACTGTCGTAAAATAAATATTTTAATCGTTCATATCTCGTCTTCGGAAAGTCGCAGAGCCTTGAAATTTGAAATTTAAGCTATCTAAAGGCTACAAGAAGTATAACAAGATTTTGGCTTAAATAGAAAAACCGGAAGTTGATGTTTACTTAGGTAAGAATTTACCCCACCCCCCTGCATTTCGCAACCATAAGTCTCAGAGATACGAAATTCGAAACTTAAGCTTGATATGGGCTAGAAGGAGTACATCAAGCTTTTGGTTGAAATCGGAAGACCGGAATTGGACATTTACATGAAAGATTTTTCGTTTTTTTTTTATTTTCTCAAAAACGACTCTAACGACTTTTTTAAAAAATGTAATTTTTCTAAGATATTGGGCGAACGTAAAAAAGTATATTATTGATCAGAATTTAATTTATTTAGGTTATTCAAACCATACAACAAGCATGAAAAACTAGTGTGTTTATTTTAAAAATTTTAACTAATAGAAAAGAATTTCAAAAATATAGTGATTTTCATAAGTTTAAAATTGGATGCGCGAGCGGAACATGTTAACCGATTTTAGCTTTTCGGCACTAAAGCGTTTTCAAAAAAATTTTTTTTAAGTTTTTTCGACCCACCCTTCTCTACACTGAGTAAAGCTATAGGTGCATAACCTTTTTCGACCCATTGTAGCCCTTAAATTCAAAAGTATTAGTTTTAACTTAATGAAAAATCGCTCGCAATTTGCGAAGCAATCAAAAGCATAAACTGAATTGAAATGCTCTGTACTGAACAATGAATTATTATTTAAATATGAATTATATTTTTGGCGGAGCTGACAAAAAAACAGCTAACATTTTTATAAGAAATTCAAAATTGTAAATTTAAAAACTTTGTCAAAATTCGAATTCGCGATTTTTTTAATTAATTTCAAATTATACATTTTAACATTTAAACAGGAAATTTCGATATAATTAATTCTAAAAATAGTTTGATATAATAAATTTAATTAAAAACATTGATCGGGTAGTACCAAATGATAATTCAAATATTTATTTGAACACCTTGAATCTTTTAATTCTATCCGAGATCCCATATTATCATTCTCTTTTTACTCCAAACGTCCCGTAACTAAGATGTCCCCTAAGGGTCTTAACCAAATGATTGTCACGTTGCCTTGTATTGGGAATTTGAGTGAATGCAGGACTTCATAGGTATGCTTTTAATTGATATTATTTAATGTTTAGAAAATCTTTATATTGTATTGTATACTAAAAGGTCCTAAAACCTATTTGGGAAATACTAACCCGAATTAAAACACTTCGGGGGACCATCTCCATCGCGCTCGCTATCAAGATGTACCACGTTTTCGAGGTCGCAAACTGAGATTTGGCTACCCACACCCTGCAAATTTTTATCTTAAAAATCAATTAACAACTTCTTACTTACTTACTTGTTTCTATATGAATAAAATCATTTAAATAAAATTGCTTTGGTTTTAACCTTTCTTTACCTGATAAACTTTTAACATTCATCTATCACCTTTGAAAGATAATTAATTATGTTAAACAGTCCACTACTCATATCGAAAAACAATTTAATATATAAGCACATAAGCTTTTCAAGGGACTCCTTCCTTACGAAGAATATCCCCGATCAGCTTCATTACTGGCATTTCGAGAAGCCGAGTTTAAATCTAACATTAGTTGGTCATCTTGATCAGCTAATTAATTAAATTCCCTTCCCGAACAGCTCCAGTTGGTTTATTTTAAATTTAATAATTTGCGAAATTTGAGCCTGCCCCCTTTAAATGGCACCCCACCCTTAGGTATGCCACTGATTCTACGTTAATTCCTTTGAACGTTACCTAGATTGCCGTTCTCCTGAGTGACGTAGGCCTTATTTGAGAACCTTAATGGATTCATTGGCCAACGTTGTACGAAATTTTCGGGTCCGCCATATCTCTGAACATCATCATTGGGTAGAGTCAGAATTTGATGAGTAGTATTTAAAACTATATTATAAGTACAAGTGCCAGACTCATCCATTGGCTTGGCAAACATTATACCACCGTTAGGCCAAATGAGACATTCTTCGTCGGGTGTTCGACCTTCACATAATGTAGGCGAACCATTCCAATTATTCGAATTAAGCGTTAGAAACGGCGTCTTGCGATCTAAAATGAAACAAAGAAATTGTTTATTGTATGCAGTGGAGGTCTAGACCAGTGTTTCCCAACCTTTTTTGGGTCATGTCCCACCTAAGCCTTTCTAAAATTCTTATGCCCCCTATGTAAAAATTTGTATAAAAGACAATTTTTTTTGATTTTTATATAAATATATAAGTAGAGTTACAAGAACAAACGGAATAGATAACTTTAACTTGCGTTGAATTTGTGAAAAGTCAACGCTTTAACGATTATCGAAGTTAAGTTTTTGAGTAGCGGATTAACGAAGTTAACTTTTGAATTAACTGTGCCCAGCTCTGGGCGCCAAGTTCTCTAGTGTTTAAGTTTCTATTTTTACCATAATTAGTCGGAATCAAAATAAAATAGATAATATTTAGAAAAAGCTGTGTTGGTTTATAGTGAAACATACAATATTAAACTCAGGAGTTTTTTAACGAGTTATAGTGGTGTTTCACAAAGGGGTGTGAAACACCACTCTCTTGTTCTTTAAGTGTCATATCGGGTCTCCCTGACGTTTTGGGTCCTCTCCACTTGTGTGTTTAGCTGTTTTTACACAGATATACGGGACCTACTTTTTAACGCCGGTTCCGAACGGCTAGTTTGGAGAGGTTACTAGGCAATTATACTCTTGGTAGGTTGCCATTGCTTTCCAAGAGGCGACAACTGGAAATATCTGTCGAGACTCAGTCTCGAAACAGCGTATTTCAGGCCAGCGGCCCGACACTACCCACTAACCCACAGTCGCACAACACCACTATAACCCGGTGAAACACCACTATAACCCATTAAAAAACTCCTGTCCAAAATAGAAAAATAGAAAATATATTTTTAAATAAAAAGAAACTCACGTTTGGAAATAAAATGGATTCCATCTTGATGAAATTCTTTATGAATATGATGACCTGCAATTGAATCAATTGCCACAATCAGAAATAAAAATGAAATGAAAACGTTCATATTTACAAGCGAAAAAGGCGTTGAGATAGTAATGATGAATAGGAATCACCTTGTTAAGCTTTTATACATTGTCAAGAGCATTTATCAGCTCATCGAGTGGATTTTTGATAAGAGAAAATTTATGAATTTTTTAACAAAAAATAAAAATTCCATTCAGTTGTGACCAACATTGGCCGTCCAAGTGAGAATTGTACATAATTGTACAACTTCTTATACGGTATAAGGCTCAAATTCGTCCCTGTCTCGAATATAGCTCTCATCTCTGGAGGGGTGCCTCCAAGCATTCTCTTGCTACACTGGATGCGATTCAGAAGCGAGCAATTAAACTAAAAGGAGAACCGGCTCTAATTAACTCACTCGACTCCCTGGCTCACCGAAGAACCGTTTCTGCCCTTTCTCTGTACTACAGATACTATCACGGTGTCTGTTCAGTCGAGCTGAAATAAATTATCCCCCCTAAATTCCTCTTTACGAGAAACACGCGGGTTTGACAGCACCCCTTCGCTGTCAAATTGGATAAAAATCGAACAAGCGCTTTCGCCAACTCTTTTTTATCCCTATGACCTTCAGAGACTGGAACTCGCTCCCTGCCACCATCTTTCCCGCGACTTATAACCTTCAGCTATTTAAGACCCGTATCCACAGATAACTCGACCCCGGCCCAGCGCATAAATTTCTTCCTTCTTCTTTTCACGATGGGAGCCACGGAGGGGCCAACCCAGGCCTTTTTGGTGTAACTCCTTCTCTCATCATTTTCATAAAAAAAAATCAGTAAAGTAGTGTGATCGGGTTTCTTGGTCGGGCTGTTAACGGCATGCTATTAATCACTTATTTTTTCTTTAATGAAAAGATGCAAGAAAGTGAAATACTTATAGGTGAAGAATGACTATGCTATTTTAAATAATTTTATAGGATTGAGGAAAGTTGAGATAGGAAAAAGTACCTTTAAAGAGTAAAGTATGCGGGCCGATTTTTCTTTACTTTTTACTTTACCATACAGGTTATGGTCAAGTATTGTAATCGTGCATGAAAAAAGTGTTTTTTTTTCCTTTTTGGAAATATCTCAAAAACCGCTGGAACTATTTTGATTAAAAAAATTGAGCGAAACCATGGCATTTCACTCTACAAAAAAGCCCTTATAATTGAACATCAAAAAAAATTATATTTTTCGAGATAATAATTGTTTTGTCAAAATGTCTGTTAGTCTGTTAGTCTGGTTGTTATTCTGTCTGTTAGTCTGTGGGTTACCAAATTTTGCCTGTGATTTTTTGCTGAATCGATGGCGAAAGCGATGGGGATGGTGACTGGTGATGAAGAATGGGTCACATACGATTTCAACAGGCAAAAAAATCGTGGTCCACGCGCAGAGAGCCGGCCCAAACGATCGCCAAGCCCGAATTAACGGCCAAGAAGGTCATACTGTGTATTTGGTGTGATTGGAAGGGAATCATCAACTATGAGGTGCTCCCATCGGGCCAATCACTCAATTCGGACCAATACTGTCAACAACAGATCAGATTGAAGCAGGCGATCGATGAGAAGCGGCCAGAATAGGCCAATAGGAAGGGTGTTGTGTTACATCAAGTGGACGCCAGGCCGCACACATCGTTAACGACGCGCCAGAAGCTCCGAGAGCTTGGATG
This sequence comes from Forficula auricularia, assembly GCA_024734495.1. Lineage (NCBI taxonomy): Eukaryota > Metazoa > Arthropoda > Insecta > Dermaptera > Forficulidae > Forficula > Forficula auricularia. Next base: position 11,000,887 of record JALMQS010000070.1, read on the forward strand.
GGAGGTTATATCGCACCCACCATATAGCCCAGACCTGGCACCAAGCGATTATCACCTTTTCAAGCATTTGCAAAATTTTCTTGGTGGTACAAAACTGGTCTCAAGAGAGGCTTGTGAAAATGAGCTGGTCAAGTTTTTCATCAATAGGCACGAGGATTTCTTCAACCGAGGAATTATGAGATTGCCTTCAAAAAGTACAAAAGTTATCGAACAAAACCGCGCATATTTGATCTAAATCGAAAAATGCTAACTTTGTTAATTTTATCGTCGAAATAAAGAGAAAAAAGGCTCAGAACTTTTTACTTCAACTATTATATTCAAGAAAATAATAGAATTATACAATTATTAATTATAGCCAGTATCTATGGAGTGTGATTTTTTAAGGGGGATAAAATTTTTGGCCGTATTTTATTAACACTAATTGTTTTTAAATAACGTAAGGAAATTCGTTCCTGACGGGGGTCCCTCGACCCCACACGTTTGAATTTTATAAATTAAAGGAGACAATAAAAAGAGTGTGTCTTCTGGTGGAAAAATAAATTCGTTATAAATAAAATAAATTAAAATATTTATTTTTTCAGCAGAAGGCACATATTTTATTGTCTCCTTTAATATTAAACATTTATACAGAAATATACATAATAAGCTATATAATATTAATAAAGGAAACAATAGTAAAAAGAACTGGAAACAACATTATTTATTAATTAAATCTATATAATTATATAGCGTTATTTGAAAAAAAATGTTAGATCCCTTGAGTTAACTTGAACAATGTACTTTCTTCTTGTGGCAGAGTTAGGCAATGTCCGGTATTGGAGAAATCATTTGAAAACGCATTTCGTCTTCTGCGTCCAAACGAACTGGATATTTAGCTTTTGTAACCGAACACCTTGAAAAGGCCATTTTGCAGAGCTACCTAGCCAGTGGCGCAACCAGGGTTTGTTGGATGCATTTGTTATTGTAATGTGTGAACCGGAGCATTGTTGATTTGTGTGACCTGATTTTGAGATGTTTTCTATTTTTATAAGAACATGACAGAGCAAAGCATTATGTATTTAAGTCGTCCTGTACCTTTGGTCATGATTACTTGCATTTTATAGACTGAGACTGATGATGACAAGGGTTTCCTGTCGAAACATGTATCTGTTTCTATAAATAAATAATAAAAGAAAAAGAATTTTCCTGCACGTTGTGTGATTTTTTTCTTTTATTTTTTCTCACCGACAAAAACAACTTTCGGACACTCATTCTAGGTGAATCCTGAAACCGATTTTCACCTATTTTTAATCATAATTAAGCCATTTTAAGTATTTTTGTAAAAAATGATTTTTCTTGTCTGTGTGTCTGACCGGTTTGAGATACACATGCTAGCTCAAGAATACGGAACAATTAAAAAACATTTGTAAATTTCATATAATCATGTATATCTGTTGTACTTGTAATGTATTGATTTACAATGTTGTATATGTAAATATTAAAATTATAAATAAAACTTTTAAATTGAATTGAAAAATTGCTCAAGAATTTGTGGTAGAAATAAGTCCGCCTATCTGGTGTAATGGTCAGCATAACTGGCTGGCAACCCGGAGGTCTCGGGTTCGATTCCCGGCTATACCCAGACTTTTTCTGTAAATATAGGGTCTGGTAATAAAAATTAAGTGGGAGATAAATTTAACCTAATTTATCGAGCGGAGAATTTACCACTGCTCGAAGCCCCTAAAAACTTAGTAAATTGGACTATATCTAACTTTCTGAGATTTGGCACGTGATCCCGGCTTCTTTTCCTTCTACTCTGTTCTTTTCACGATGGAGGGGCCAGCCCATACAGACCTTTAGGTGGACCTTCTGAGTATCTCCTTCTCAAATCAATATCATTAAAAAAAAAAATCATATTGCTATAAATATGGAGAGCTGTAGAACGATTCTATCTAATGACACACATGCAATAGAGGATCAACACATTTTCGGTAACCCCCCCCCTCCCCTTTCTCAAAATATAATTTTGGCCCCTCAGAAAAAAATTAAACTATTTAAAAGAATTATATCAAATATCAAACTTCAAATTTGCTACTAAAAAATTCTACTACATCATGTTTCCCATAGAGTATATAGAGAGGAAGGCCCCATAAGGCCCCTATGTATTTTAGCGTATACGAGTTACAGAGCTCTCTGACGGTTCGTATACTGAAGCAAAATGGCGGGAACTGCTCTCATCGAGGCAAATTTTGGTGACATCACACAGCAGATGATTCAAAATAATTTATCATGAGTAAAAAATGTCGAGATAGGCAGAAGCGCGCTCAATTTGATTTTGTTGTAGACGGGAATATTAAAAATAAATAAGTGGATGAATTTAAAAAAAATCGGGCTTGGTGAAATGTTTTTTTTTTTTTGGCTTTATCGGTTTCAACCATTAGCGATACTATATATTTTAGTTTATTTTCAAATATGTAAGGATCCGACTAAAATAGGATTGTCGAGAGTGGGGCTTGAACCCGGGCTAGCTTGTTTACGAGGCATGTACTTAAACCACTCGACTATTAGTGAAATATCATTAAATATATGAAATTTGATAATAATATCTAATACGTCTTCGGATGCCTCAAGAAATACTTTATATAACACAAAATTATTTACAATTGCTATAATACTTATATTGAAATGAAAATTTAATATTCACTTCAATTAAGTTTGATTTTTCTAAACATGAGATGAAAAACCTAATTATATCTATCTATCTACTCTTATCTACTCTTATTAAACGAGCACAAATTGTATATATATATATATATATATTTGTTTGTATATATATTTAGTACCTGGCCACCGAGCGATGCTCATTTATTAATATAAAATTTATATATTTGTATCTTTGTTCTATTTTCAAAACGGCTCTACCGATTTTGATGAAACAAACTCTATTAACAAGTTTTGAGGATTAGAAAGCGATCTGGCTAGATCTGGACCTCGACAAATCTCATCTTAATTGATCTTTTCTTAATTAAAGTAATTATTGATGGATGAAAATCTCAATAAAAAAGTTTGTTTACATTTTTTAAAATTATCTTTTATTTATTAATTGGTTTTTTAATTTTAAAATTAAATTATTATTTATTATTTATTTAATTTATTAAAAAAATCGATAGATTGTTATTTAATTAAAAAAAATTAATGGTGGCCAGTGAGGAGTAAACACCCCTGGAATGGCTCTTAAGGACTAAGAGTTTGGGTATGACTAGCTAGAGAGCGCTTTTTCAATATACGCAAGCTTTCCTCTCTATATACTCTATGATGTTTCCATGAAAGTGTAATTCTTCCAGAAGGAAATAAAAATACATATATGTATATACTTTAAGTATTTCATTTTATAAGTGCTACCTAAGTGTTGGGGGGCCCTATTCAAAAAGTAACCCAAATTTGTCTTTTTGTTTGTTTGTCAGTGTATATATTTATTCTAATTTAAAATAGGAAAAATTTTATTAAAATTAAAAAATAATAAATCCAAAAAATTTGGGCCTCTTTCGACTTTGGGACCTCCTCATTGCGGAGTCGTGCGATATTGTAGTTCCGCCAGTGCACTCACCCACGTTTGTATTAATAAAATGCACCCCTGCGTCAAGTTTCAACTTTTTAACTCAAACCGTTTGCTCACGAAAAAATTGCCAAAACACTAAAATTTGTGGAAAGTCTTAACTTAAATTTTAAGCATATTTTTCAAAATGGCTGAGTTTTTTGTTCGCCAATGTAGTAGTAGAAGTAATGTTTTTTCGTTTTTTTTTTTTTAGATGAAATTGAGACGGTGTGGCCGTTGCCCGATGCAGACCTTCCGTATCACATCTTATCAAAACCAAAACCACCGCCATTTGAAGATAAGACAAAAAAGACAAAAATAGATGATGAGCTAAAATTCAATGAAGAAGAGGAAAAAGAACAAAAGAAATTAGATGAAAATTTATTAGAATATCTTCGAGTATTAAGAGAGAAAGTAGAAAAAGAAAGATTGGCAAGCAAAAAGAAAGAGGAGGCGGCAAGTCGAAAGTTTTCGAAAAATGTTCCAAATGCGGAAATGGAGAAGGAAACAAAGAAACATACTCATGAGAAAAAGAAATAAAAAAGAATTCAAAGGTGATTATCAATTTAACTGTATTGGTTTTGGATTTGTTAACAAAAAAGTAATAACAAATTTCTCTTAATGAATGTGTTTGGTATTATTATATTATACATAGGTATGTGCTTATTCATTGATTCGGGTGAAATACGCAAGTTCATCCAATTCCACGGTATAATTTCGAAGCCACTGTGGTCCTACGATCTCCGTATTTCTCAACTCATCCCGCCATCGACCTTGCGGCAAATAAATATCACGGGTTCTTTCACGATCTTCGGGATCTTCGACAACTGGCGCCACTAAGAGATCCTCGCCGAGAAGATATTCTGTACAAAAGATAATCAAAAGGTTACTCATTCGATGGATCAATAAAATAATAAGAAATTATTTTCGACAAGCTGCCTTACCCCCGTAATCATAAATTATCATATGTAGGCTAAAAATTGTATTAAGGCGGTCGGCTATCCTGCTATCCAGTAACTTTATAGGTAGTGTGATTATATCGTTAAATACATATATATACCGGGTGGGTTTTTTATCTTGAGACAGTGTTATAACTCAAATACAGTCCATTATATGGAAAAAAGTTTCAAATAAAAGTTTATTTATATCGAGGGGGAAACTAAACTACGCTATTGTTTGTCGACCTAGAACAAGCTTTCAAGGATATTTTAAGGTCAAGTTCTGTTCCTTAAATAGAACCCTATATTTTCTTTACGTCACCATATTCTTAAATAAAAACTGAACAATTTTCATAAGAACTATTTTTTTATACGATATCAAATAAACAAAATACATGAATCAATAAGATCTCAAAAAATCTTAATAATTATTTTGAACAATTATTTAAATTAATTATCAAATAATGATGATTAAATAATTAATTATTAAATAAATATTTATTAAATTGAAAAGTCACAACAATGAAAATAAGTGTTTATAATGATATTAAAACTTCGTTATACTCAGATTTAAGAGATTATTTTCTACTTAATAAAACTAGTTAAAACTCTTGATATACTACCTTGATCAAAAAGTTTCAGGAATTTATTCAGAAAATCAAAAATACAAATTTATTAATCAAAATCGATATTGTCCCCTTCAAAGTACTCCTCATCAACTGCAACGCAGTCATGCCAGCGCTTGATCCAATCATCAAAACATTTTTTATATTCGGTTTTCGGTTTTGCTATCAGAGCCATCTCCGATTTTTTCATTATCTCCATTTGGTTGCTAAAACGCGTTCCCCGGTGCAATTTTTTGAGTCAAATGAACAGGAAGAAGTTGCATGGAGCCGAATCAGTCGAATTCGGTGGCTGTTAGATGGTATTTGTTCCGTTCTTGGTCAAAAAGTTGCGGATAACGATGGCATTGTTCGACCGCGCGTTATGTGGTTCCCACAAATCCGGTCTTTTCAAAGCCAAATCATTAAACAAAATGTCTTGAACGGATTCATAAGCCATGTTCAAGTTCGCTGCCATTTCTCCAATGATCTATTTACAGTTTTCGGCCATCATTTCTTTGATTTTATCGACGTCGACTGAGTTCGTCATCCTCGATAGACTCAAGAAAAATTGGACCGCACCAAAAAGTTTGTTTTCGATAGAGTAAGACTTCTTCAACATTTTCGCACCGTTTTTAACTCAAAATTTAATATAAACTCGTTGATTCAAAGACGATTTCATTTTTAAAATCGTAAAAATCGCAAACGGCTCTGATAGTCCATACCGAAAACCGAGTATAAAAAATGTTTCGAGGATTGGACTAAGCCCTGGCGCTCCAGTCGTTGGGGAGTACTTTCAATGGGACCATATCGATTTTGATGAATAAATTTGTATTTTTGATTTTCTGAATAAATACCTGAAACTTTTTGATCAAATGGAGTATATCTGCAGAACAACCTAGATCGTTAGGAGATGACGTATGGGAAAATCGGAATTTTTTTTTTTTAAATAAGTATACTTTTTAAACATTAGTTTTAATTTGTTATTAATTCAAGGGAATCGCGAAATTTTTAAGGAGGTCGGCTATTTTTTTTGTTAAATTTTGTTTTTGCGATTCAGGCCGAGTTTTTCACATATTTATATGGTATATTTTTAGGAATGTATTTTTCGCGAAACAAGGTCAAGAAACAAGTGAAGATGTCCATGAAATTATCTACAAATCATGTGACTTTATTTTATAAAATTCATAGATGGCTCAGTGGTCACTTTTTTAAGTCGCGACCCAAGTTTGAAAATTATGTCCATGTCGTGACCCAAAAAAAGTCAAATTTTTAGATCATACTTAAGCAATTTCCTTCAATTTTACAAGAATGACCTTTTTTAAACCAACATATAACTTTTTTTTACAATAAAGAAAGAAGATACTTTTCGATTCAAAAAAGCACGTGTTTTTAATATTCTTTTGCTTTTAATAGAATTGAACAAATTAAAATATATTTTTAAACTTATTGAAAATAAATGTAGTAAAATATTTGGTTAACGACTCTGCGCGACCCAAAGAATATCTTTGGTGACCCATTCGTTAAGAAACACTGATCGAGTGTCGTAATTCGTTAAATTCATCAATTTGGTTAATTATGACTCATAAATTAATTAATAAAGTAAAGGGAGTGTAGTTTCACAATGAATGAAATAAAACTCAAAGAAGTTTATACACACTCAATATTTCGGGTTATTAGTCCATCTTCAGGAGTTTACAGATTAAAAAATAATTTTTAAGAAAAAAATAAAACCGACTTGAAAAATCAAATGCAACAAATAAAATACACTAAAAGGTATAAAATAATTATTATCTTATTTAGTTACAACTAAACGACGAAATATTAACATGAAATTACTTTTGAAGTCGGTGCCAAACATATACCTTTTATGAATCGCACTCGACGGATCTTACTTAGTAGGTTTGGCGGGTACGCTCGCTTATAGGTAGAGTATGTTTGGCACCGACTTCAAAAAGTAATTTCATGTTAATATTTCGTCGTTTAGTTGTAACTAAATAAGATAATAATTATTTTATACCTTTTAGTGTATTTTATTTGTTGCATTTAATTTTTTTGAAGTCGGCTTTATTTTTTCTTAAAAATTATTTTTATTTTTCTCTTTTTAGTGATGTTATTAATAGTGATCATATCACCAGAACTTGATCAAATTAATATGGCGCCATCCCTAAAATACCCCCTTTCTAATAAAAAAAGAATCATCGAAATCGGTTCATAAATAAAGAAGTTATACCTGAACAAACCTAACAAAAAGGTCTAATACCAATGAAAAAAAACGGGACCAATCGGAAGCTAGACTGAATCCAAAGCAAAAAAAAATTTCTAAATCGGTTCACAATTGGCGGAGACGGTAACATAGAAACACAAAAAAAAAAATCAGTCGAATAGAGAACCCCTGCTTTTTTAAAGTCGGTTAAAAACTAATAATGACATGTATGATTTAGATGTTATCATTTGCGATCACATGTTCAAATATTATTAGTTTTTAATCTGTAAAGTCCTGAAGATGGACTAATAACTCGAAATATATTGAGTCTGTATAAGCCTCTTTGAGTTTTATTTCATTCATTGTGAAACTATACTCCCTTTACTTTATTAATTAAAATCATGTTTCACCTAAAACCCACACCACTTTCCCTAAGTAAAATATGACTCATCACTTATAATGTTATGATTATGAGATAACTTTGAGTACCATTTCTTCAATTATATTAGGTAAAAATTTTTTTCGTTTTTTTTTTCATAATGATACCGCATATATCTAATCAAGCTTTTTTTTGTGGAATTAATAAAAATATGTTAATAGATGAGTTTAAATATTGTAAAGCTAATTGTTTTTTTTTGCCTAACTAAAATATTTTTTTTTTTTTTGAAGATATCATTTATTTGATAAAAATTATATTGTAAATATGGACCAATGGACCATAGAGGAATTAATTAACAAAAAAAATATCATAATTGATGATGTGATAAAAACAATTTACGACATTCTAAAATTATTGTCACCAATGATATAAATGAAATATTCATATATACAAACAAATGAATGGCAATTTTTTGGGCTCCAATCGATTTTATACACCATAATTTTCAATTTGAATATTTAATAATTTTGATGAACACTCTCATTTCACAACTAGGCACAAGGAATATTTACAAAACCCTTTTAAAAGTATATTAATCACATTACTTTTGATTATTCACTCACAACTAACATAAACTGCGGTAGAGTCGACACTATTAAAGACTTGAGTAATTTTTGACTCGAAACTTACATTCAATGATCAGCTGGCCTACATTGTAGGTAAAGCTAATCGGAGCTAGGGATTTGTATTTCGAAACACGAAATTATTTAAAAATCCTAATACAATTAAATACTTATATTTGACTCTAATCAAATCTATATTAATGTATGCATCAACAGTCTGGAGGCCAATCGGAAAGAATAACATGGACAGACTGGAGAGAATTTAGCACAAAGTGTTAAGACATCTATGGTAGGATACCTCTAAGGGCAATCCTTTGTCGAGATACGACCTCATGGTCTTCACTTCAACTGCTGAAACTTTCTGCCTTGCTTCTGTTATGATGCTTCCATGATTGCCTCCGATGTTATTTATATTTGTGTACAAAATTAAGTCCAACCAGGGGAATTGTCCTGATCTTCAAAACTTGGGGGTTCCCGCCGCTTTTCCAACGAGCGTGCATCTACCACGAGCTCCAGCAGGCAGACTACCCCCCTTGCCTATATTCGATCAAACAAAGAGCCATGTATATGAGGGTGATGGTCACGCAAGTTCCGTGCTTTTTCCCCATCCCATAAGTGCCCAACGTCCCTAAAGAAGTTTTCACTTCAAAAAACTTAATCTTAAATCTGGATGAAAATTGACTAATATAAATATTTCTAGGTAGGTGCATATCTTACGATCGGCAATGTTGAAGGTTTCTTCGTCGGTGGGTGCAATCCACCAAAGTGGTAGATTGATGGGTGTGCCATCTTCCGTTGCTTTTTTCGCCAATTCGATTATTTTATCTGAATATTGCGCATGAAGTTCCGTATATTTTTTAGATATTTCAACTGTCTAATTTGGAAAAAGAAAGAATGAATTACTGATTGATATATGGGCGGGTGTGTGTGTGACGTCACATACCTCATCGTCATAGTCCCAGGGCACATAGGAGAATTGCAAGGAAGGCATAAAAGTATTAGCCTGCAGCCAGCGGATGAATAATTCCTTGGAGGGGTATAAATCGTTGTAGCCGTTGCCGCCGATCATGTCTGGCAACACCAGTGGATACCCTTGGATGTTCATCACAAGAAGAGTTGTGATTAGAGATTTGAGTCCGTTTTCAATGTCCCATCTGCAATTCACAAATTAAACAAGCGAATTAAACATTGTTATATCCATACTAGCTATTTTGATATAAACACGACACAAGAGCCTAGGGATCATCTCCAAAAATCATTGTTACATTTTAGGTATTCTTTATTATGATGATGATGATGCATGGGCTCTACAAGGGAGGGCTGACAGGCCCCTAGCCTGGGGGTCAAAAGCTCGCGAGGGGCCCAGATGCATTCTAAATATTTTTACTAGAAGGTAAAAGATTTTAATTATTGAGAATTTTGTACAATTTCTATTTATTGAAAATATCTATATATCTAAATATGGGATATAGCACAGAATATTACTATAAAAAAGAACAAGCCCACTGTAGTCCAGTCAAATTGTGCTCAAATGGGTCCCTATAAGGAAAGTTATGGGGAAGTTCTGATTTTTTGCACAAATATGTTTTTTGGGGCCTTGAATCCAAATCTGAGGTATCACAGCAAAATTTCGGGACGCAACATTGTAGAAAATGCAAAAAACGATGAAAATCTTTTGGCGGTTTTTTGCTTATAACACGAAAACTATCAACTTTTCATAAATAACCTTCCTATTTCAGGGGTTTTTTTTCGACCAACCGTTCGGGCAAATTTTTCGACCTCGGCAGCACCCCCGGATCACCCAAAAACTTTTTTCGATATTTTTCCATTTTGACCATGAGGGAGCACGTTTTCGACAAAGACTACTCTATACATTTTTAAAATAGATTAAATTTGCTACAATTTAAACAATCTTAATTGTATAAATGGTAATCCGTGCCGCAATGGGGTTGAAGTTTTGAAAAACTGCAATTTTTTGCAAAAAATCATAATTTTTCTTTCATAAAATGAAAACAACTCATCCTAGAACATTTTGTTGACTTGAACGTTTACTTGTTTTAAGTTGGTTGTGAATAAAAATGATTTTAAATTAAAGATTTATCTTAATACTTCTTAATTGTATTTCAATTTAACCCTTTAGGTATCCGAAAATCATATTTGGCGCTGACATATAATATCTAGACTTATAAAAGGCCCCATATCCCAAATAGCTTAGGGCCTTATCAAGTCGAAATCCGGCCCTGGTGGGGGGGGGGGGCATAAGTGATGATGATACAAATGATCAGAGCAATGTGTTTATCACTCGATTTTCCTCTATTTTTTAAAAATATTTGTAGGAGGGTTTCACTTTAATTGGCTTTTAGGGGTCAAATAACACATGTATTTATAAGTAAAAATATTTATTTACAAAAAGGGGGTTTACATATTTTCGTCTAGGGGTAAATAATTTTAAAACATCTTAAAACATCATTAATTAATACATCGTAATGGGTTACTTAAATCAACACGTTATCTGGGCGTTACTCTAGACCGATCCCTCACATTGTTCCCAAGACACATGTCCTGACAGGCCATTCACCTTTTTGCAAGCCCCTTTTGACAACAACCGTTTACCCAAAATTCCATCCCATATACAAATATTATATTATTCTAGAACATTCCGATTTAAATATTTTATTTCAGAACATTCAATATTAAATTGATTCAATTCCAATTCATTTTACTTTTAAATTAAATTCTAATTCGTATTCTCATTTTTTCATCTTCTAAAATACATAATATATATATTTTTAAATAAACTTCATTTTATTAATATTATATAATCTACTATTACACGGTTTCTAAACATTAATTGTTCAATAATAATTCTATAATAAACTCAACCAATATCTTATTTTAAATCTTATATATTACATTAACTTTTTTCACTCGTACTCCCATTTTAAATATATACGTATATATATATTTTTAAATAAACTTCTTGTTATTAATATCATTTTCTTATTATTGCACGGTCCTTAAATATTAATTGTTCTATAATAATTATATAATAATCTCTATACATAATAATCTTATAATTTAAAATATATCTATTATAAAATCTAGTATCTAAATTAATAACAAATAATTCTTCTCCCCACTAACAACATCAACTAGTTTTAATTAATTTAAGACTTAATCTAGCAATTTATTAAATAGCTCATAATTTTCCCCTTACTAACAATCAATCCAAGTGGTAGATTTAAACCTTTTCAAATCGCCCGGTGGAAAACCACTGTCCAATTTCTAAGAGCTCACTGATATTGAATATATTCAAAAATATATCCAAGTTCGGAGTTTTAATTGGTTTACCGGCTCTCTTATCTTTACTTTTCTTGTCACCCTTTTCATTTCCACCTCAAACTCTCCTTACTAATGACATCAATTAAAATCAATTTAACTAATACTAATGACATCAATTAAAATCAATTTCTGCAACATTCGCGGTCTATCTCGCAATTCGAATTTACACGACGTATTTCAACATCTCGAACATGAAAAACCTGCTCTTTTAGGCCTATCCGAAACTATAATTGACGTAAATAAATCTAACTGTCGTGACTACCAATTCGAAAACTATACACTTCATTCAAAATTTCGAAAAAAAGGAGGGGTCTGCTGTTATATTAGAAAGGACATCCCTAGTAGGCGTTTAACTAATCTAGAATCCAATGAATTCGATGCCATATGGATCAAAACCACGTTAGGCCATTCAACTAAATTCTTCTGCATAATATATTTGCCCCCCAAAAACCCCAGATACAAACAATTTTTTGACTACCTCCTTGAGTGCCATTGCAATATCCTGAAAGAATTTCCATCTTCTGAAATATCTTTCCTAGGTGACTTTAACGTCCACAACAAAAATTGGCTAAAATTTTCTAGCCATAATTCCCCCGCAGGCTCCGACGCTGAAATCTTCTCTACGGCGTGTGGCCTCACACAAATTATTAACGGCCCCACAAGAATCCCAGACAAAGCCAATGAAAAATCCAATCTTCTCGATCTTTTCATCACTTCACACCCTTCGTCCTATGAAGCAAAAATTTCGGCCCCTTTAGGTAAATCTGACCACAATCTGATAAAAATTAAAACCTCCGCCAATTTGCCAAAACCCCCGTCACCCCACTCCAACCCCAGAAAAATATGGCTAGTCGATAACGATAACATTAATTGGAATGACATGCGTAACTTTTTTGCCGCTTACCAGTGGAATGAACTCTGCATCAGAGATAAAAACGCTTCAGAATTCGCAGACGCCCTTAACGAGGCAATTCAAATAGGCTTAGAAACCTATATCCCCTCAAAATTGATTAAAGGGAACAAGGATTCTAAGCCTTGGTTTGGTAGACAATGCGCAGATTCCGTCCGTGAAAAAAACAAATCTTTTCAGAAATGGCAACTTTCACAGCTAGAATGTGACCGAGTTGCATTTACCAAGTCGCGAAGCTCATGCAAAAAAATCATCTCTGAGGCAAAGAAATCATTCGACCAGAGGATAGCTGACCGTCTCGCATCTTGCCCCAATGGAAAACGGGCCTTTTTCTCGTTACACAAGGCAATAAATAGAAATTTCGCGTCCCCCTCACTTCCGCCCCTCTTTCACCCAAATGGTTCAGTAGCCACGACCCCCGCTGAAAAAGCCGAATCACTAGCATCCTATTTCGCAACTAACTCCACTTTAGATGACAAAGGGCTTAACCCGCCCACTTATACCCCCCAAACCAACCTCATCGGCAAAATAATTTTCAGGCCCCAAATAATCATAAAAGCCATTAATAAATTAAATTCCAAATCCGCCGCAGGCCCGGATAACATCCCACCAATTCTCATTAAAAAATGCGCCCCTGAACTTGCCCCTATCTTATCCAAGCTATTCCAACTCTCTTACGAGTCGGGCATATTCCCCAAAAGCTGGAAAATAGCCAGAGTAACACCTATTCCTAAAAAAGGAGACACATCACAAATCTCTAATTACAGGCCTATCTCGATCACCTCTGTTCTTTCCAAATTAATGGAATTAGTCATAAACCAACACGTCCTTCATCACTTAGAAAACAATAAATTAATTCACGATAGGCAATATGGATTCAGACAAAATCGTTCCACAGGCGACATCTTAACCTATGTCACCCACACCTTGAACAATACTCTAGAGGCCGGAAAAGAAACCCTCGCTGTAGCCCTTGATATCTCCAAAGCTTTTGACCAGGTTTGGCACAAAAATCTTCTTGCCAAACTACCAGCCTTTGGATTCACACCAACACTTCGCAAATGGATTGAAAGCTTTCTGACAAACCGAAGTATAAAAGTTGTGGTGGATGGAACATCTTCTGAATCGTTCTCCACAAACTCTGGTGTTCCCCAAGGCTCTGTAATCTCCTCCACACTCTTCCTTATTTATATAAACGACCTTATTGATCAAACGGCAAACCCCACTCATTGTTACGCCGACGATAGCACTCTACACGGCAAACCCTCTCTCCCGAATAATCGAATCAATATTGCCTCCTCAATTACTCTCGACCTAGACAAACTGAATAAATGGGGCTCTCAAAATTTAGTTAACTTCAATTCAAACAAGACTCAATGTTGTCTAATTTCTAGGCGCGAAAATAGAGATTTCCCTGATATTCACTTCGATTCGAATACCCTGAAAATGTGTGACAGCCTATCCATGTTGGGCGTCTCTGTCGCATCTGACCTGTCTTGGAATGAACACATCTCCTCTGTGGCGAAATCTGCAGCAAGGAAGATTGGCTTCTTATTCAGGTCCAAGCGATTTTACAAACCCCCAAAACTTCTCACCATCTACAAGGCCCAAATCCGCCCCTGTCTCGAATACGGCTCTCATCTGTGGAGAGGAGCCTCAAAATATTCTCTTGCTACCCTTGATGCAATTCAGAAACGAGCCGTCAGGCTAATTGACGATTCTACCCTCACCGACTCCCTCGACTCGCTGGCTCATCGAAGAGATGTCTCCGCCCTTTCCCTTTTCTATAGATACTATCACGGCATGTGCTCTGATGAGATAAAATCAATAATTCCCCCCAAAGCATGCTTTGCACGCAGCACACGTTTTGCCGACTCCCAACACTCTTTCGCGGTCAAATTAGAAAAGTGCCGGACCACTTCATTCGCGAATTCATATATCCCCATGACTTCAAGGAACTGGAACTCTCTCCCAGCCTCTATCTTTCCCAGCACCTATGATCTTCAAACCTTCAAAACCAGGGTGCATAGACACCTACGTCTACACCCTCTCACTTAAACAACTTTCCCTTCTCTTCGGTAATGCAAGGGTCTTTCGAGATCCATAGGGGCTACATCTTTACTGGTGCACCCCTTCTTGCATTCGATTGCATTAAAAAAAAAAAAAAATACAAACAACCACTGTGCCAATATCAAGATGAAAGTCAGCAGCCGCAACAACCTGTTGAATAAACTAAAATCATCGTACTGGGGGGCTGACCCGAACACTCTGTGAACAACTGCTCTTGCTCTCAGCTACTCAGCTGCAGAATTTGCCTGCCCTGTCTGGGTTCAGTCTTGTCATGCCTCACAAGTCGACGTGGTTCTAAACGAAACGGTCCGAACCATTGCTGGGTGTCTAAGGTCGACCCCGCTAAATAAAGCGAGGAAGCTGGCTGGTATCGCTCCACCAGAGATACGACGGCGGGACTGAAAGGAAGAAGGTGGATCAGGACCACCGGCACTCACTTCATGGGCACACACCGGCTCCCAGCCGACTTAGATCACGCAAGAGCTTCTTGAAGACTTCGCAGGCTATAGCAGCATCGCTTCCACTGGAGCGAGTCACGTTGTGGTCTGCGAAGTCCGCGATAATAAAGTAAAGGAAAAACTCCCCCCCCCCCCCCGGCAAAGATCTACCATGGTCTGTCTGGCGCACTCTGAATAGACTAAGTGTTGGGGTGGGAAGAAGCAAAGAAAATATGTTCAGATGGAGCTATACGAACGACACGTCGTGCTCGTGTGGGGTCCCAGAGACAATGTGCCACCTCCTCTCCTGCCCAGATAATCCGGTTACAGTGGTGGAGCGGGAGTTGGAGCAGGCCACCTCGGAAGCTTTTCAACTCGCTGCCCACCCCCAAAGAAGAGTTTAACTGACACAAAAGAAGAAGACTTAAATCAACAACCATCTTTAAGCAACTCCCGTTTTCAACTGACAACTGACATCTTACAACTTAAAAATCAACTGACTCAAACCAATAATTCCTTGAATCCTTATACACAAAAATAGGGACACCAAGTCACCTATCATTGGCGGACAGCGCTCAATCTGACTGCCTTTTCTCTGTAAGTATTCATGCACCTGGCTCTCGATGCCAGTCTTGTTTCAACCTTTGAATGGTGAACCTCGCCCGTGGAGGAGCCCTCTGGGGGCCATTCTGCCCCTCAGCCCACCGCTCGGCAGGCCTTCATCCCAGGTACCAAGCATGTCTGGACAAGCAAGGCTGTCCTCATTTTAAAGTAAGTTGATTAGCATTAATCTATCCTTCATTAGATTTTAGCATACGGGTGAATACATTTACATTGAAACATCATTCTTATTTTGAAAAAGCATTGAACCAATTAGTTCTTCTTAAGAGCTGTTTTATTATTTTTAGAAAGCATTTTTATCAATAGCCCTGGTAAGGGCCAACATTCGTTCTTTTAAGAATCTGACCAAAGCATTTTAATCAACAGCTATTATCATGGCTACAATTGTCCTTTTCAGGGCTAATCTTTTGTTTCAATATATATGTTTGTCACTCCTTTTAAATTTAATTTCCCACATATTTTTATATTTTTTTTTTCTCTACCTGGTATCTTTATCCAACATTCGAACAAATATATTGAGATCTTGAGTCTGGGCGGCTGAGCGCACTTCAACCATGTTGCCGAATTCTGCACATTTTCTGACATAGGCCCGAGTAAATTCCGAAGGCTGTAGTATATCATCCACATGCGAGAGGTATCTATTTTCAGGCATCCAACTTGTCTCGCCAGCGTCGAACTTAAACGAATCGATCCCTTGATCTTGAAGGGCCTGTATGCAAAAAACAAACAAAAACAATTTTACTATTCGGTGATAAACCGGCTGGTTTTTATATCAACAACAATATTAATGATTTTTTTTTGTATTTTGTTTGATAATAATAATAAGTTACAAAAAATATTTTACTTTTACTACATTTACCGTCACAAAATTTTGGCCATTACATTAAAAACATAAAAAACCTTTCAATTTTATTAATATTTTACCTTGACTCTTGCGGCCCACCAATCGGCCGCTTCAGGGTTGGTCATATCTACAATACCACCTTCTCCGTTCCACCAATTTGTATTCGTATTGCCATCTCTGGTTGATACGAAATAATTTTTTTCAAGAGCCTCATCCCGTGTTGGGCAATCTAAATTAATGAATGGATGAACCCAGAGGGTCACACGAAAACCTTTAAAAAGAAAAACAAAGCGGGTCATATTATAATGATTTTAAATTAATATCTGCAAAAAATTCATATAATTCAAATATTTCAATGAAAATGAATAAGTTTCGGAAAGTTGCCTTCATCTTCAGTTCTTCAAACAAAATTCATAAGAAAATTTAATGAAATTTTCGTCAGAATACTAAACTGAATTGAAAGACAAATAAAAACACACAAAAATGTTCAGCTCTTTTGAAGCAAAGGTTTCTCGTGGAGTCTCATGTATAAGTGTATAAGTGTTTAGAGAGTAGCAGAATTTTTGGAACGAAGTTACTTTACGGAGCTTAGCTAACTGGCAGAAATCGTCAGGTAACGGAAATGCCCACTCCAGGCGACCTGACTCAATGGAGAGGGTATGAGAGGAATTTTTTTTTGTCCTCGAGGGTAGGTGGAAATCTTCACAGAAAAAGACACTACTAGGCCCGTACCCAGCAGATTGTGGGTTTCCTGCCCATTAAAACCACCTCCCTGTATCGTCACCCCATCCTACTACGGAACGACTGTTTTATGTACGCTTTTAATTTTTAATCCGATTGAAATAAAGGAAGGGGGTATAATTATTCCATATTATATGGTTTCTCTAGATAGTAGATAGGGATAGGGATAGGGACAGTGGGAACTCGCATACATAAAATTTCCTACAAAATTTATCATCAGGTTTTTTCTCCAACCAACCGTTTGGGCTCAAGCGCTAGTTGAAAATTGGCCTATTTTGTCTGTCTCCGCTAAAACTCACTTTTTCAACTCCAAAATTCAAATTTATTATTAAAGACGGTCAATTAGTGAATTCCTCCTAGTTTTAAGTTGAATACAATGTAGACTGCTTTCAATTGTTATGCCATTTCCAATACTAAAAAAGATCATAGTTTTCGAGTTAGAAGCAAAAAACAGTCACTGAAAATGGATCTACAATCCACTAAGAATTCTTTCAAATCTATTCCTGAGTGTCCCTTGGAAAGTACGAATTCAAATTTTGAAGCAAATTGTTAAGGTGTTCTTTTAATATTGCTGGCATTCATAGTTGTATTAATTTCTTCTAAAAGGTTTGAAGTCAATATTTGATCCTTATTCTCGATGCTTTCCATGTAGAACGCTATCTTTTTCTGACGGAACCCTGGGAATCAAGAGCTCTTGGGGAGAACAGTTTGGGAAAGGCTGCTCCAATAGAAAACTGCCGTTCGATCAAATTTTTTATCTGAGAGAGAAAGGGTGAACGCTTACCTTGGCTTTTTAGATCATCCGTAAGTTGTTTAATATCTGGAAATCTATTGGTATCGAATGTGAGACTCCCATAGCAGGTCTCCCATTTATCATCGATTTCCAATTGGCTATTATTAAAGCCATGATTGAGAATTTCATTAGCAAATGTTTGCACTAATTCGCTATTGATGTCAGCTTTATAACGCGCCCAAGTCGACCAAATTGGATGGGTTATCATACGCGCGTCGGGAACACCTGCTGGTTTAGCTAAAAGAGAAAAATAAATATACCCACACATATAACAAAAGTTAATTAGTTTTTTGCCAGCTACAAGATTCGTTAAATGTTTATTTAAATAAATTGTAAAATTTATCAATTACAAAATTATCGATTTATAGTACACACAACCCCCGTATATCGTTTCGACCTTTCTAGCCATAAGCCAATTTACGATACTACTTATTTTATAATTTGTCTCTACCTTGGAATCAGGTTTTAGCCGGATCCCTCGAGTCGGATTCGAACCCGGGTCCACTTGGATAACAGGCTGGCACGCTAACCCTTAGCCTACCCCCCCCCCCCGATTTATTAACATTGCTATGAACAACTATATTATTCAAAAAAAGAATACAAAGTTGAGATTCAAGTCTATGTTTCTAAATATGCAAATATTATATGAGTATTACGATTTTAAAAATAGCATATCGTAATTTTAAATAAACGTGTTAAAATGCAAAATGCAAGATTTGTGATGCAGGCCCTTAGGGTCCCTATGCTTAAACCCGGCCCTGCTTGGACTGTCTCTTTATCAAATGAATCTCAAATGTTTTCTAACAGGTGGTCTGCAAAAATAAAAAATAAAAATTTAAAAATACTTATAATATATTAGAATTACTACGAACATTAAATATATCCAGTTGAAAGGTGATTAATAAATACTTCGATTTTTCATTCGAGCTTGGATTTAAATAAGGAATTCCATTATATTTGTTTATTTATTAATGAATAAAAATAATTTGTTGCTTACCAATAAGATTATTTTGCAAGATTAATTCGTGAGCGTTTCGAATATTCGTTCCAATACAAGTTACAAATGTAAAATCAAATGGATTATTCACCGGGTATGGAGATTCAAGTTTCGCTTCATAAATAAAATGTGTTTCGTTTTGAGTAAGAAACGCTGGTGAATTGTAAATGAAGAGGGCCTCGCCTTTTGATGTAAGCCAATAGCTTTCAGTAATTCCTAAATGAAAAAACAACAGATTTTTTTATCAAAATAAAAAGATAAAAAATACTTAACTTTATAATTTAACATATAGTTTATCTCACTCTACCAGGCCTCTAGAAATATTATTCCGATGGACCCGAAATTAAAATATACATATATATATATATATAAAATAATTAATACAAAAACAACAAAAATATTGTAATAAATATTGAAAATAAAACTAAATAACCTGTAATCGGAGTGCGTGCTCAATGCTCAATGCTCATTACTTGAGAACGATCGCAGAATAAGTCGATCGAAACGTCATAGTTTTATTGTAAATATTATTTATTCGTGTTCAATAAATAATTATAATTTATTATGTGTGATTTTACTAATATTTCAACTCTAAAGCAAATCAATCACAAAAATAAACGTTCCAACAACTTCATTACTAATAAGGTTTTAATATTTAACGCCTAATGATGCAACCCGCAATTCAGAGAGTTCGATTCGAATGCCTAACCTAGAACACACTGGCCAAGCTCAATATTTTTAATCTCTCTCCCCCCCCCCCCTCTTTTTGGTCACTATCAATTTCACATGGTGAGTCATTTCCATAAGGTTATAGTTTTAAGTATCAAAATTATTAGTCAAGTCACATACAACCAACAATATTTTGAGTCTTATTTTCAAATAACAAACAAATATCAATGACTATATTTCTTTCAGCGTGATTTTTACTTTACCATACAGTGAGGGCATTTACTAATCATTTTTTAATTAATATTCATTTTCTAAAAGAATCCGTGGTAAGATACCGACGCCACGCGGAACCCGTGATACTACAGTTTCAGTGGTTTCTATAAAAAAAAACAACTGAAAAATAAAATAAAATAAATAAAAAAAACAGTATTTTTAAAACTCGATATCTCAAAAACTAAGCGAAATCTCAAAAAATGGTATTCTTCATTTTCGTCTTATTTTCCTGAGTGCTATAAGAATCCATCGTCAGATCGCGGCGCCACAGTTACCGTAGAACCCCCAAAAGAAACTACAATGTTGGTTTAGCTTCTTTACATTGAGGGGGCCCATCCGATGAATTTTCCACGGGTCTCAACTGTATAGTTACGCCACTGGCTATTGATGTGTAACGTTTTTAAGAGTAAAATAATTTAAACGTACGCCAATTTCGGAATTGAGAAATAGAGTATATCAATCTTTATTTCCAATCAAAAAGATAACAACATTGACAAGAAAAATCAATTAAAAACTCGTTGGTTTATTTACACATTCGCAAGTCAGAATTTCATTTCTGCTTTTCCAAAGTCCGTTACAGATGACTTGCTTAAACTTATTTCTTAATTTCTTAAATTAAATCAGTATTAAGGTAGTTGCTTCGCGACAATACTAGCAAAAAGTTAATACTAGAGTATATAGAACAGACAATAAGGATTCATAATTCATAAGCCCAAAACTTTTTGCTGTTTATGTACCACTACTAGCCAATCCAGTCCGTGCTCGTTTGACAAATATGGCAACACTGTCCGAGCTTGTATATATTTTATCATAGAAATTTCAGATAAAGTACATTATAAAGGGAGATTTGTAAAAGAAAAAGTTCTTAATAAACGATTGAAAGCTGTTGCGACAATGGCTGAAGCGAAAAAACGTCAAAAAAAGTACTAAAGTTAACACACTTTTTAGGTTAAATAAATGCTTTGTTGCCAGCTTGTTTTTAGCGTAAATTTTTCATTATACATTTTTCATTAATTATTCATTATTATCTCAGAAACTGTGTTGTAACTATGAATTAAAATTTAAAAAAATGTATTAGTTATTGTTTAATGTTGGTTTAGTTTTTTATAACATTTTATTTAATTAATTAACATTTAATTATATTTAAATATGTATGTAAACTTTCCTATATCCCGTATAGTACAATGCATATGTATTTGAGTGCCTCGTCCTGGTTTGAGACGGTTCGAGAGTTTTTACTCGGAGCGACCCGTAGTGCTATCGCCGATTGCCAGATGTATCGTGACAGCCAATAATAATGACCACCTTATTGATTTCTTCTGGAGAGATGGCCCAGCCCAACCCTTTTTTCAGCGTTGATCTATTTATTTAATATTTTAACTATAGCCTCCCTACTAGCAAAATAGCTGTATAATTTTAGGTTATACAACTATTATGTTGTATTGATGTTGTATAAGCGTTATGGAGCACTTATAAAACAGCAACAAAACATAAATGTTATATAACCTAAAATTATACAGCTACTTTGCTAGTTGGGCTATATTCCCAGTCAAATATTTATTTTTCTTGACCATGGCGGTTTCCTGCCTATTTATTTATTTTTATTTTTTTATTTCTTGACTATGTAAACTTCCTGTATACTTATTTATTTATCTGTTTTTTAAATTATTTATTATTATTTTTTTGTTTTATTTATTTGATTGTTTATTTATTCTTCCTAGTGTATTTGTTTATTTATTTTTATTATTTGGACGACATGCGGTATTCCTTTTTTTTTTTTTGTTATTATTATTATTTTATTCTTGGTCGCAGCATACTAAGGTTTCACACCGTTCTGCTGTGGCCACACCCTGATCCACTCAACTGGATTCTGAGTGGGAGGATCGGAGGGCTATAAGGGGAGATGTGGAGCCCCTACAAAAAAAAAATAAATAAATAAAATATCCAGTGCAAACGTATACATTAGGATAAGTTTTCGTTTGTTTCCGAGTATATTTCTCAAGTCTATTCCAGGAGTCACGATTAAATCCTCTGCCTACTTGTGGAGCTATATTAGAAAGAACAAATGTTTCTTCACAATATTTTTGACTTAATCGATGATTGCCAGCAGCAGCCATGTGACCACGATCAAATCCACTCCCCTTGTAATCGGTATTTTCAGATCTAAAGTATTTGTGAACAGACGGGTCTTCAAAAAAAAGACAATTACTTCTGTTAACTGCATCATTGTGTTTTACTGACTCTTTTGTTATATGTTCATAAACCCATTTAGGGACTCTGTTACGACGGTCATAAGATATAATAAAATCTTGATAGGAGATGATATTATCCAAACTTGAAAAACTCATTGGAATTTAATATCTCCGGAACTATATTGTTCATAAATTTCGTTTTGCCACCAATCGATGCAGAAATATTTAACTATTATAATAATCTGTCTAAATTTCAAAAAAATCCTAAGAAAACCCATATGATGAAACAACTACCTTAATAAATGTCGGGAGAAACATAATATTTATTTTTAACCGACTTCAAAAAGGAGGAGGTTCTCTATTCGACTGATTTTTTTTTTTTTTTTTGTGCCTATGTTACCTCATATCTCCGCCAATTGTCAACCGATTTTGAATTTTTTTTGCATTGGGTCCAGTCTAGCTTCCGATTGGTCCCATTTTTTTTTCGTTTTTTTTCATAGGTATTAGACCTTTTTTATTAGTAAGTTAATGGAGACTCGTGGAAGGGTCCACAGTGATCTTGTAGGTTATTAGGTTTGTTTAGACCTAACCTCTTTGTTTATGAACCGATTTCGATGGTTCTTTTTTTATCCGAAAGGGGGTGTCTTAGGGATGGTGTCATATTAATTTGGTCAAGTTCTGATGATATGATCACTATTAATAACATCACTAAAAGAGAAAAAGAAAAAAATTTTTAAGAAAAAATAAAAACCGACTTCAAAAAATTAAATGCAACAAATAAAATACACTAAAAGGTATAAAATAATTATTATCTTATTTAGTTACAACTAAACGACGAAATATTAACATGAAATTACTTTTGAAGTTGGTGCCAAACATATACCTTTTATGAATCGCACTCGACGGATCTTACTTAGTACGTTTGGCGGGTACGCTCGCTTATAGGTATAGTTTGTTTGGCACCGACTTTAAAAAGTAATTTCATGTTAATATTTCGTCGTTTAGTTGTAACTAAATAAGATAATAATTATTTTATACCCTTTAGTGTATTTTATTTGTTGCATTTAATTTTTTGAAGTCGGTTTTTATTTTTTTCTTAAAATTTTTTATATCCTGAAATACCGGGTTGATAAAAATGCCACCATACGACAATCCATAGTTCCTATCAATTAAGTTATAGATTATTAGAAAAAAAACATGCAAAATAAGCACTTGATTCTTAATTAATTAAAAGTTATTTTCTTATCTTTAATATCATTAATTTTTTTACCAAAATAATTTTATAAACAAATCTGAAGTAGGTACTCCTAATTTTTATCAATTTTCTTAAAAAATAAATAATCACATTTTAAATATTTAATCTTGAAACAAGATAAATAAATCATTAGATGAAGATTTTGAGATAAATATAAATTAGAATGCAAAGAGTTTGATGAAGGTGAGGGGCGTATACTAATCAGAAAAAGCGCCTAGGGTGAGCATCAAGTTTCGGGAATGATCTAAATATAAAATAAACATATATGTACATTAAGTAATAAAAATAATTTTTATAAAAAAAAAATAAACCCGACTTCAAAAAATTAAATGCAACAAATAAAATAATAAGAACTCAAAAATAAAATAAAATTCACTAAAAGGTATAAAATAATTATCTAATTTAGTTACAAATAAACGACGAAATATTTACATGAAATCACTTTTTGAAGTAGGTGCTAAACATATACATTTTATGAATCGAACTCGACATATCTTACTTAGTACGTTTGGCGGGTATACTCGCTTATCTATATATATAAAATTCTTTGCCCGATACACTCACTCCCTCACTCACTCATCAAAACAGCCAGAACCACTGGATATAGAAACATGAAATTTGGAGAGGATATTACATCTATGACATAGGGGCTCACTAAGAAAGGATTTTTCGAAATTCGACCCCTAAGGGGGTCAAAGGGAGCAAAGTGTGTTTTCACTGATTATGCGATATCTCTTAAGGACGATATAATATCTACTTGCTTTTAACTTATAAAAATACTAAATTAAAATATCTAAAAACTAATTTAAGGATTTTTTGAAATTCGACCCGTAAAGGGGTCAAAAGGTGCAAAATATCTTTGCAATGTGTTTACACTAATTATACATTTTCAATTACGAACGATAAGAAATCTACTTGATTTTTATTTAATAAAATATCTAAAAAAGTACTTTCAGGATTTTTTGAAATTCGACTCCCAACTATCCAAAATGTGACCGGGGGCAAAAATTAAAACTTTACTACAGTTATTCTTTTAAAAACTCTGAGTAAACTTTTGTATCATTTTTATTCAAATTACATAAATTTAATTGAAATTATATATTCTATATTTTAAGGAAAAAATAATTTCCTTATCTATCTATATATATAAAAAATTTTGCCCGATACACTGACTCACACACTCACTCATCATCAAAACAACCAGAACCACTGGACATAGAAACATGAAATTTGGATAAAACATACTTTTTGGGGAATGGAGCTTTTTTTAAATGAATTTTGGAGACCTAATAATAATAATAATATGGGACCACCCCTAACGTATCCCCTTTCCAATAAAAAAAGAATCATCGAAATCGGCCGACCTGGCAAAAAGTTCTCGCTGCCCGCCAGGGCCACCTCGGCACGCCTGGAGCAGCTCGTATGGTATAATTTGTTTAGCATCGACTTCAAAAAGTGATTTCATTTTAATAGTTCGTCGTTTAGTGGTAACTAAATTAAATAATTATTTTATACCTTTTAGTGAATTTTATTTGATTTTTGAGTTAATTTTTTTGAAGTCGGTTTTATTTATTTTTTTATAAAAATTATTTTTATTTTTCTCTTTTTAGTGATATTATTAATAGTGACTTATGATAATACCTTGCATACATCCCATAAGAGAAAGTGTCGGGCGAATGAATCAGAAAATGATAATAAAATTCAATTCATAAATATAGAAATTCTCTCGGAACGTTTGCGGGTTTTAAATGAAGGTTTTAAGATTTTTTTTATAAAAGATTTTATTTATTATAATTTCGATTATTTGCTCAAAGGAATTGGAGATTTACGTTTTTTCGTCATTGATCATATCATCAGAACTTGACCAAATTAATATGAGACCACCCCTAACGTATCCCCTTTCCAATAAAAAAGAATCATCGAAATCGACCGACCTGGCAAAAGTTCTCGCTGCCCGCCAGGGCCACCTCGGCACGCCTGGAGCAGCTCGTATGGTATAATTTGTTTAGCATCGACTTCAAAAAGTGATTTCATTTTAATAGTTCGTCGTTTAGTGGTAACTAAATTAAATAATTATTTTATACCTTTTAGTGAATTTTATTTGATTTTTGAGTTAATTTTTTTGAAGTCGGTTTTATTTATTTTTTTATAAAAATTATTTTTATTTTTCTCTTTTTAGTGATATTATTAATAGTGACTTATGATAATACCTTGCATACATCCCATAAGAGAAAGTGTCGGGCGAATGAATCAGAAAATGATAATAAAATTCAATTCATAAATATAGAAATTCTCTCAGAACGTTTGCGGGTTTTAAATGAAGGTTTCAAGATTTTTTTTATAAAAGATTTTATTTATTATAATTTCGATTATTTGCTCAAAGGAATTGGAGATTTACGTTTTTTCGTCATTGATCATATCATCAGAACTTGACCAAATTAATATGGGACCACCCCTAACGTATCCCCTTTCCAATAAAAAAGAATCATCGAAATCGGCCGACCTGGCAAAAAGTTCTCTCGAACATACACAAAGTAAATAAATAAATAAATAGTTAGGTATCTTGACTATCTTAGAGCTATACTGATCCAAACGTAGAAAGAATCATTAAAAAATAGACAAAAAAGTTATGACTAAACCAACATAACAAAAAAGGTCCAATACCAATGAAATTTATATTTTTACTAATCGGAAACTATACTGAACCCAATGCCAAAAAAAATCATCAAAATTGGTTCACAATTGGAGATGAAATATGGTAACATATACACAAAAAAAATCAGCCTCCTTTTTTGAAGTTGGTTAAAAAGTCATAAATTTAACAAAACATTTTATATTTTCTCTTTTAGAACCAAAAATAGTTCGTAAAAATGCCCTTTCAAAAGTCTTAAACTTAAAATTGCACCTTCCTTCCCTTATGCGAGGCAAAAATAGATTTATAACATTTTCAAAATCTGTTTTTTTCGGTTTCTTTTAACTCTACACTAGGTGGGTCGAAAAAAATTGAATTTTTTTTTCGAAAATACTTTAGGAAAGTTGCCTATTGTAATAAGAAGAATCAACTGGTGTTCACCACACGACTTTCACATTTTCATTTATTTAAAGTCATCGCGACACTACTAATTTACACCCTATTCGTTTTTTTTTGTTTTTTTTAATTAGTGTATTTATCAAGTGTCATGAGTTAATAGTTGTGTCAAATTTTTAATCCGATTGAATTAAAGGAAGGGGGTTGTAAATTATATTATATAATAAATATTTTAATCGTTCATATCTCGTCTTCGGAAAGTCGCAGAGCCTTGAAATTTGAAATTTAAGCTATCTAAAGGCTAAAAGAAGTATAACAAGATTTTGGATAAAATAGAAAAACCGGAAGTTGATGATTACTTACGTAAGAATTTACCCCCCCCCCCTGCGTTTCGCAACCATAAGTCTCAGAGATACGAAATTTGAAACTTAAGCTTGATATAGGCTAGAAGGAGTACATCAAGCTTTTGCTGGGCTGGTCTTCTTCGACAAATAACCTTTCTGCAGTGGCCAGCCCATTTTAAACGAGTTTTACTATTGTTATTATTATTGTTTTTTTTTAGCATTTTAATGTTGGTTTTTATTTGTATTTTTCCTTTTTTTGTTTTGATTTTTGTTTGTAACATTTGATTATTGTTTTTTTTCTTGTCGCATTGCACAGTTGTGGGGCGCTTTTGGCGCTCCCAACACTCTGGCCTCGGTTCTGGAGTCTTATGGCGCCCATATATACTTTTCACTAATAGCCACAACATCTGGCGTAATTGTTTGGACGGCTGATGAGGGTTTTAACCTAATATGTAAACAAATCTGTATTCCTTCAGTAAAGGGCTGCCCCCTCTGCGTGGCGAAATAAATAAATCAGTCAATTGAAATCGGAAGAACGGAAGTGGACATTTACTACATGAAAGATTTTTTTTTCTCAAAAACAACTCTTAACGACTTTTTTAAAAAATGTAATTTTTCTAAGATATTGTGCGAACGTAAAAAAGTATATTATTGATCAGAATTTAATTTATTTAGGTTATTTAAACCATAAAACAAGCATAAAAAAACTAGTATGTTTATTTTAAGAATTTTAACTAATAGAAAAAAAAATTCAAAAATATAGTGATTTTCATAAGTTTAAAATTCGATGCGCGAGCGGAACATGTTAACCGATTTTAACTTTTCGACACTAAAGCGTTTTCGAAAAAAAAATTAGGATTTTTCGACCCACCCTTCTCTACACTGAGTAAAGCTATAGGTGCATAACCTTTTTCGACCCATTGTAGCCCTTAAATTCGAAAGTATTAGTTTTAACTTACTGAAAGATCGCTCGCAACTTGCGATGCAATCAAAAGCATAAACTGAATTGAAATGCTCTGTACTGAACAATGAATTCTTATTTGAATATGAATTATATTGTTGGTTTATTTTAATTTTTACTTTACCATACCTACGGATATGGTCAAGTATTGTAATCGTGCATGAAAAAAGTGTTTGTTTTTTGCTTCTTTTTTTCGAAATATCTCAAAAACGGCTGAAACTATTTTGATTTAAAAAATTGGGCGAAACCATGGCATTTCGGTCTACAAAAAAGCCCTAATAAGTGAACATCGAAAAAATTATATTTTTCGAGATAATAATTGTTTTCTCAAAATATCTGTTAGTCTATGCGTTACCAAATTTTTGTGGACGAGCTAGCTCAAAAACTTGTGTGAATATCAAAACCAAATTTCACACGTAGTTTTGGTGCATTGATTTTTCGTTTAATGGGCTACGCAGGTGGCCTCCACTAACAAGAAATATTTACATAGTCCGGTGAATTTAATTATAGGAGTATTTACATAATTATAGGAACATTTAGATAATATATTTACAAATTTTTTTTTCTTTATACAATTTCTAGCGCATGGCGATTTCCCTATAAGTTTGTGGGGAACATATTGACCCACAATAAGACTTCAAGAGAGCGCGCCACCGCGGGAGCTCAGGTCAACACCCCAGCGCCACCAAGCCGATGGAAGCGATACGCACAGCCCCAGTACTACACCAGCGTCCATTCTAGCAACACAAAAAAACTCTCGAGACCAGTTCGAACAACTTGTACATATTTCTTTACTTTTGGAAATAAAGATATTATTAAAGGAAGCTTTGTTTGAGAATTATTTAGCCCCGAAATATCCCTCCAGCTCATCCAGATTCTTCAAGTTCTCCCGTTAAAGCTATAAAAATTCATCAAAGAACCCCTCATCGCCCTGAAGGTCATATCGCATAAAGTTCTCTGGGAAATTCCCAGGGCGACAAGGGGAGGCACCACTTTATGCCACCACACTCCCTTCCACGAGAGTGAGATGGCTTCAACTCTCACAGAACCCGAGCCCACCCCAAACCTTGCCGCAATGTTGCTCACCAGACTGGAGTTGCCCTTATAATAATTGATATTGTTTCTGTGGGCAACCCCCAGTCCGAGGAGCGCTGACACTATCTGCACATCCAAAACCCACGCCGTCCCCGACCCGTCCTTCGCCACGATGTCTGGCTTCCTGTTCCCGGCCGATATCTGATATAGATATTCAAGCTCGACCCGCATTCCCTTTTTTATTAGTTCATCAGCCAGGCGTCTAACCACCGCATCATGCCTCCTGAGCCTTCCATCGTGCGTCCGCCCACACGACTGGAGAATATGCGCTGTCGTTTCAGTTTTTCTACACCCGGCCCTACACATGGGTGGCTGATTAGATTTTGGTGCATATCGACCCAAAATTAAGGGGTGGAGGGGGGTTATTAAATATTAAATATAAGTGAGGGGCCAGGTTGTATGATAAAATCAAGTGGATGACCACATCAGAACGTGTCAGTTGATTAAATTTATTAATTTGAGAAATTGGCGCCCCCCCCCCTTTAAAAGGCACCCCACCCTTAAGTATGCCACTGATTCTACGTTAATTTCTTTGAACGTTACCTTGATTGCCGTTCTGCTGAGTGACGTAGGCCTCATTTGAGAACCTTAATGGATTAATTGGCCAACGTTGTACGAAATTTTCGGGTCCGCCATATCTCTGAACATCATCATTGGGTAGAGTCAGAATTTGATGAGTAGTATTTAAAACTATATTATAGGTACAAGTGCCAGACTCATCCATTGGCTTGGAAAACATTATACCACCGTTAGGCCAAATGAGACATTCTTCGTCGGGTGTTCGACCTTCACATAATGTAGGTGAACCATTCCAATTATTCGAATTAAGCGTTAGAAACGGCGTCTTGCGATCTAAAATGAAACAAAGAAAGTGTTTATTGTATGCAGTGAAGGCTCTAGACCAGTGTTTCCCAACCTTTTTTGTGTCATGTCCCATCTAAGCCTTTCTAAAATTATTATGCCCCCTATGTAAAAATTTGTATAAAAGACAATTTTTTTTGTTTTTTATTTAAATATATAAGTAGAGTTACAAGAACAAAAATTTGTTGATTAGTATTTCGTATTGTACTACAATCATTTAAGTGTATTATATCTGCTATTATCCTGCTATTATCGAAGTTAACTTTTTGAGTAACGGATTAACGAAGTTAACTTTCGAATTAACTGTGCCCAGCCTTGGGCGCGTAGTTCGTAAGTTTCTATTTTTACTATAATTAGTCGGAATCAGAACAAAATAGATAACATTTAGTGAAAGCTGTGTTGGTTTATAGTGAAACATACAATATTAAACACGGGAGTTTTTAACGGGTTATAGTGTTGTTTCACTAAGAGGTGTGAAACACCACTTTCTTCTTCTTTAAGTGCCTTATCAGGTCTCCCTGACGTTTTGGCTCCTCTCCACATAGACCTGTGCTGAGTGTGTTTAGCTGTTTTTACACAGATATACGGGACCTACTTTTTAGCGCCGGTTCCGAACGGCCAGTTTGGAGAGGTTACTAGGCAATTATACTCTTGGTAGGTTGCCATTGCTTTCCAAGAGGAGGCGACTGGAAATATTTGTCGAGACTCGGTCTCGAACAAGCGTATTTCAGGCCAGCGGCCCGACACTACTCACTGACCCACAGTCGCACAACACCACTATAACCCGGTGAAACACCACTATAACTCGTTAAAAAACTCCTGTCCAAAATAGATAAATAAAATATATTTTTAAATAAAAAAGAAACTCACGTTTGGAAATAAAATGGATTCCATCTTGATGAAATTCTTTATGAATATGATGACCTGCAATTGAATCAATTGCCACAATCAGAAATAAAAATGAAATGAAAACGTTCATATTTACAAGCGAAAAAGGCGTTGAGATAGTAATGATGAATAGGAATCACCTTGTTAAGCTTTTATACATTGTCAAGAGCATTTATCAGCTCATCGAGTGGATTTTTGATAAGAGAAAATTATGAATTTTTTAACAAAAAAAAAAAAAACCCAACATATGGCCGTGCACGTGAGAATTGTACATAATCAGTAACGTAGCGTGATGGGGTTTCCTGGGCGGGCTGTTAACGGCATGCTAATAATCACCTTTTTTGCTTTACCATACAGGGTATGTTCAAGTATTGTAATCGTGCATGAAAAAAGAGGTTTTTTCCTTCTTTATTTTGAAATATCTCAAAAACGGCTGAAACTATTTTGGTTAAAAAAAATTGAGCAAAACCATGGCATTTCGCTCTATAAAAAAGCTCTAATAAGTGAACATCGAAATTTTTTTATTTTGTCAAAATGTCTGTTAGTCTGTGCTCCACCAAACTTTTGTGGACGAGCTAGCTCAAAAACTAGGGTGAATATCAAAACCAAATTTCACACGTAGTTTTGGTCCATTGAGATTAAGAGTTGATTAGATTTTGGTGCATATCGACCCAAAATTAAGGGGGTGGAGGGGGGTTAAAAATTAAAAATCTAGGCGATTTGAGCAAACTCACCAAATTTTGTATACATAATCAGTGGGACCCCAGAAGTCTCAAAATGGACAAACTAACCGCCAAAATGGGGGGGGGGGATGGATATAGGGTCAAAAAATGAAAATCTTGGCCATTTACAAAATTCAACCAAATTTTGTATACATAATTAGTGGGACACCAGACGTCTAAAAATGCAAAAACTAACCGCCCAAAAGAGGGGGGGGGGTTAATGGTCAAAAAATGAAAATTTATTTGCGTCATATTAATGTAAGTACCTGGAGGCACCGAGCGATGCTCGGTAACTTCTTCCTTCAGTTAAAAGCTTAATTTTAATATTATTTTTAATTTATAATTCTGATAAAAAATGTCGATTTTTATTTGAGAGCCGTTTTCAAATTAAAAAAAATACAAAAATATATAATATTCGCCCACAAATATACAAATATATATAGGTATATATAAATAAATATATATACAATTTTTGCTCGTTTAATATTAGTGTAATAAAAGTAAAAATGTTAAAATAATATATACAGGGTGTCCCAAAAGCCAAAGATCAAACGTGAACACGAGATAGGTGAGTTCAGGATTGTCCAAAATAAAAAAAATTTAAATAAAACTCTCTTAGTTTTCGAGTTATGGGCATTTTTTGAAATCCTTGAAAATCGCTACCCTGCTCTAAATATTTGAATGCTGGGGCTACGAATTTTCATATTTTATAATTCTAATTTTTGTTACGGAATCCTGAATAATACTGCTATTGATCACAAAACAGAAAATAACTAAGGACCGGTTGTATGTAGTAAAGTAAATGCTTTTTACCACTAACCAAGGGTAGATGGTAAATGGAGGGGCTGGGATGGCCAATTAGATGACAGGAACTTTCAGTGCCTGTAATCTGATTGGCCATCCAAGTCCCTCCATTTACCATCTACCCTTGGTTAGTGGTAAAAAGCATTTACTTTACTACATACAACCGGCCTAAGAGTATTATACTTTTTGAGAAAAAAAATATTTTTTGTCATGTGTCAAAAAATTTTAATCAGCTAACTTTTGACTCTTGATATCTTAAAAAAAACTGTGTCAAACAATAATGGCAAATTATCTAAAAAATTGACGCATTTAATCAAGATTTCAAAATGGTATAAAACATTCCACTTTTTTAAAAAACAAAAAATAATATTTGCATTTTTATGCGAAAGAAACGAATTTCAAAACACTAAATTGGCTAAATGATAGAATTTAACATGAAAACTAATGTAATTTATTAAAATATTTTTATTAAATTAAAGTAAATGTTCAAAATAATAATTGTTTTTATATTCAATATCTAATAATATTTATTTTTTGTTTTTTAAAAAAGTGGAATGTTTTATACCATTTTGAAATCTTGATTAAATGCGTCAATTTTTTCGATAATTTGCAATTATTGTTTGACACAGTTTTTTTTAAGATATCAAGAGTCAAAGTTAGCTGATTAAAAATTTTTGACACATGAATCTGACAAAAATATTTTTTTTCTCAAAAAGTATAATAGGTACTCTTAGTTATTTTCTGTTTTGTGATCGATAGCAGTAATATTCACGATTCCGTAACAAAAATTAGAATTATAAAATATGAAAATTCGTAGCCACAGCAATCAAATATTTAGAGCAGGGTAGCGATTTTCACGGTTTTCAAAAAATGCCCATAACTCGAAAACCAAGACAGTTTTATTTAAATGTTTTTTTTTTATTTTGGACAATCCTGAACTCACCTATCTCGTGTTCACGTTTGATCCTTGACTTTTGGGACACCCTGTAGGTATATAAAGAAGGGATTTAGCATTCACATAGAAGTAAATAAATAGAAATACGATTATTCTCTCAAAATAAATTCTATTTACGAAAAATGGAGTTTTACAAATCCGCTGCCAATGTTGATTTCATACTGTCGGGGTATTTCTTCCTATATTCTGAAACAATTTGCAGGATATATTGTTTTCTCTTCTTCGCTTCTTGAAAGGATTTTATTATAGTCTTCAATGAATTTCACTCTTCGTTCAGCGGTGTCGTTTACAACTTGAAGTTTTTTTTATAATTTCCAGTCCAATTTGAAAACTGTTATCATCTTCCCATTCAAGAGGATCTTTTTGTAAAAAAATCCTCTTGTTTTTTGTTAAATGAAATTTTCTATGCCCTTGGATAAAAAAATTTCCAGATTTTTTAATAAATGATAAGATATATATAGTTTTAATTTACTTTGAACCTTGGACTGCTTCGTCAAAATCCACTTAATTCGCTTACCAGTCCGTCTCTAAAAACTACTTCAATCTAGTTCATATTTATATTCCCATATTATTTAACCTTTATTTATTTTTATATAATTTAATATGATATAAAAATCTTGGATAATATAAGTAAAAATATGTTAGATTATATAGAAATGAAGTAACAATAAACCTACCTTCCGTAGCTTCTATTTGATACCGCGCCCGCCTTGATTCTTCTTGGTCATTTCGACTGGCTTGCTTTCTCTCTCTTTTTAATAACTTACGGTCCCCTCCACTCATTGATGGGAGTCCTTTTTTGTCTTTGAGAAATCAGAAAGAGCTTATCTTCTTCAATTTTGATCATTTTCAAAGCATTAGCGTGTGCGATATCAAAAAGGTCATCCAACATGTCAAGAAAATCCCGCTCGCGTTTTTTTTGAAGCTCAGTACGGCTTTTACAACTTTTTTGTAGGTTCTTCCATTCTGTGTATAAGTTTTCAATACTGCGTTGTAATTTTTTTATTGGGATGCGCGCTTTCTCCCAAAAAAATTCAACTTCTTTAATAACTAGATTAGCACTAGGACGAAGAAGTAGATTCACTTTAGGCATATTATGAAATAAGACTCTTAAAACTTGTATGTTGGATGACAATTTAGCATACAAGTGATTTGACTTTCGTCATCGTCGATCAGAAATAATTTTTGGCTTCTTGTTTCCATTTTTGATACAAAATTTGTTTTTTTAATTTTAAAAGTTATTTTTGTTATACCTCTCAAGACTCAAAATAGATTAACAATAAAAGGGCTTGAAAAAACCGAAAAGGGATATTTACAAAGAAGGCTAACCAATCAGAGACTAGCTTAAGCTAAGTAGAGGGGGAAGATTTTGGCCCCTCGCTGAACATTCAGAGAGTTTAGAGTTCACAGAGAAGAGAGAAAAAATACGTGTTTTGAGAAGAAAACATTAATATATTATTAATATAAATTGATTGATTAATAATATTAATATATTTAAATATATAATTAATGATATTATAGCGTAGAATCGCTACATTTTCATATTTTCTCGATGTACGCCTAGGAGGTAGGCAACGCGCCATAATATTCAATTCACTTGATTTTTTTCTTTTCATTTGCTGTATGTGTTTTAATAATGACTGAATAACGAAGGTAGGGGGATTTCACAAAATAATGTTTATTAATTACATTCCTATCGATGTTTTTATTCTTTGTTTCAATTTAACGACGTATAACACGATATAGTAGCTGAATAAATCGAAATTCCTAAAATTTACAATTTTCAAATGAGATGCGCCACCTCAAAAGGTTGTCCGATTGATCTCAAATTTTGTACACATTATTTTCTTACCCAAACTCACAATTTGAAGGGGCGTCCCGGGAAAAATTTCATGGTCGAAAAATAAGGTCCACTCTCTAATGTTCACGCATAACTTCTTTGATTATGAACCGATTTTAATTATTCCTTCTGCGATTAGATCAGTATAGCTCCAAGGTGGTCAAGATATCTATTTATTTATTTATTTTATGTATGTTCAGAGAGAACTTTTTGCCACGTGGACCGATTTCGAGGATTCTTTTTTTATTGAAAGGGGTGGTCCCATATTAATTTGGTCAAGTTCTGATGATATGATCAATGACGAAATAGCTTAAATCTCCTATTCTTTTGAGAAAATAATCGAAATTATAATAAATAAAATCTTTTATAAATAAGCTGGCGTGTTCTGATGTGGCCATCCACTTGACTTTACCATACAGCCTGGCCCCTAAAATTATTTATAATCATGTAGAGGGGGGGGGGGTAGTTTTTGCATTTTTAAACTTCTGGTGTCCCACTGATTATGTATACAAAATTTGGTTGAATTTGGTAAATAGCCAAAAAAAATATTTTTTGATCCTACACCCCCCCCCCTTTCGGCGGTTAGTTTTCGCATTTTTAGACTTCTGGGGGTCCACTCATTATTTATACAAAATTTGGTTGAGTTTGCTCAAACGGCCTAGATTTTTAATTTTTAGCTCCCTCCCCCTTAATTTTGGGTCGATATGCACGAAAATCTAATCAGTTCTTAATCTCAATGGACCAAAACTACGTGTGACATTTGGTTTCGATATTCACACTAGTTTTTGAGCTAGCTCGTCCACAAAAATTTGGTAACGCACACTAACTAACTAGCTAACTAACTACCTAACTAACTGACAACCAGACAGACTAACTAACAGTCAGAGATGTTATATATTTAATCTCCTAGTCTAGAGCGCCCGATCTGTTAGCACGTATGTTAGGTTCTTGCCATTAATTAATCGTATGTTTCCTATATTTGATTCAATCGCGAATCGAATGCAGGTGATTTTTCTCAAATGTATAACATCTCAGATTTCAAATTCATTTGGTGGTCCATCCAAGTGTCATGCGGGCTAAACGCAATAAAGACGTTGTTATAGCTAAATGAATCATATCTTTTTTTCATTTTCTCTTGGTCTAGACTTAAGACTCAGCGGACTCCAATCAGAAACGAGCCGTCAGGCTAATTGACGATTCTACCCTCACCGACTCCCTCGACTCGCTGGCTCATCGAAGAAATGTCTCTGCCCTTTCCCTTTTCTATAGATACTATCACGGCAGGTGCTCTGATAAGATAAAATCAATAATTCCCCCCAAAGCATGCTTTGCACGTAGCACGCGTTTTGCCGACTCTCAACACTCTCTCGGGGTCAAATTAGAAAAGTGTCGGACCACTTCATTCGCAAATACATATATCCCCATGACTTCAAGGAACTGGAACTCTCTCCCAGCCTCTATCTTTCCCAGCACCTATAATCTTCAAACCTTCAAAACCGGAGTGCATAGACACCTACGTCTACACCCTCTCACTTAATCAACATTCCTTCTCTTCGGTAATGCAAGGGTCTTTCGAGATCCATAGGGGCTGCATCTTTACTGGTGCACCCATTCTTGCATTCGATTGCATTAAAAAAAAAAAAAAATAACCTAGAGTAATATGTATGTAATTGTTATATTAGAATTATTATAATTTTTATAATGTATAAAATTATATTTAATTTGTAGTCGCTGAAAAAGTCCCTAAATATAGTGACGAAACGTCCGTCTTATTCAATATAAAACTGTGAATTTAATTTATTCATCCAATTTCTTAAAATCTTGGAAATTAATTAAATTATGGATACGATTATATTACTTATTATATTATATTATACGATTATACTAATATCAACGGAGAATGGGACCTTTCTCAAGAGATAAAGTGTCGTATTGAGAAATCAAGAGCCACATTTAACAAAATGAAACATATCTTTACAAACAGAGATCTCACAATATCAAGAAAAATCAGATTCTGAGATGTTATGTATTCCCGGTCCTTCTTTATGGCGTGGAATCGTGGACCTTAACAGAGGAATCTATAAAGAAACTGGAGGCTTTTGAAATGTGACTCTATAGAAGAATATTATATAATATAATATTTTTAAGTGGGAGATAAATTTAACCTAATTTATCGCCCGGAGAATTTACCACTGCTCGAAGCCCCTAAAACCTTAGTAAATTGGATATTGGATTGTATCTAAGTTTCTGAGATTGGCCGTGACCCCGGCTTTTTTCCTTCTACTCTGTTCTTTTCACGATGGAGGGGCCAGCTCATACAGGCCTTTAGGGGATGGACCTTCTGGTGTATCTCCTTCTCACATCAATATCATTAAAAAAAAAAAAAAAAAAATATTGAAAGTGAAATAGACGGATAAAATATTTAACGTCAAAATCCTACAATGGATGAATAAAGAAAAAGAAATTGTCCTTATGATCAAGACCAGCAAACTTCAATATCTCGGCCACTTAATGAGAAACCCCCAGCGATATCAGCTGCTACAGGTTGTTCTTCAGGGGAAAGTCATGGGAAGGAGAGGAGTAGGTCGGAGAAGGATATCCTGGCTGAAGAATCTTCGAGTCTGGTTCTCCAGCACAACCAACCAGCTCTTCAGGGCTGCAGTCAACAAGATAATTATAGCCAAGATGATTGCTGACATCCGGCACGGATAAGCACTTAAAGAAAAATGGATAGGATTCACCAAACAATAAAAGTGTATATATTAATAAATATTAAGTGGGAGATACATTTAACCTAATTTATCGCACAGAGAATTTACCACTGCTCGAAGCCCTTTAAAACTTAGTAAATTAGATTGTATCTAACTTTCTGTTGGCTTCTTTCCTTCTACTCTGTTCTTTTCACGTTGGAGGGGCCATCCCATACAGGCCTTTAGGGGATGCACCTTCTGGTGTATCTCCTTCTCACATCAATATCAATAAAAAAAAATACTTATGTTTGTGGACTGATATGTACCAAAAACTAATCACTATATTATTTTGTTAAAATGATGACAGGTTTTTATTTTAATTGGGGTTCGCAAAACTTATTAAGCGCCTCTCGGCAACCAAAAAGTTTTAATTCGTCACTAAAGGAATGGATCGTTCAATTTTAGGAATGAGATAAAGGGTGGACCATCTGTTGCAAAGTTTTTCAAATATCAATTCATTACACTTAATGAACGTTATCTTTTGTTTTTTGACATATGAAATCTCAAACCTATGTCATTTAAAGTCATGGCTTCCTTTACGACCCAACAACAAACTTATTACTAAAATGGTCGTTGTATCAAAAATACATTTCGTAACACTTTACCGCACAAATTTCAAATCTTGGGTACATTTTGGGACACCCTTTATATGCGTATAAAATTCAATTAACGCAAGAACTAAAAATGTGGATTATAGACAGGTGGCATTATTGGACCGTTTTTCTTTGAAAATGATCGTGAAGAGGCCGGTGATTGAATAATTTCAAGAATCTCTGAAGTATTTTCTTTGGGGCTACTGTAAAGATAAAGTGTATGTTACTGATCCACAAACAATTCAAGACCTTAAGGACGTTCCCTAATATAGCTCAGATGCAGTTCGCTCTTTCTCCTACTCTCACATGCGCAGTAAGGTAAAAATAATTTCACTGCGTCGTTTCTCGGATCTGGCATCATTGCATTCTTCTGACACCTATTGATTGTTTATCGTTCTAATGTTTTGAAAAATTTTACCAGTCAGATAAAACTAAAATAAATTTACAAATGTTGACTGAATTGAAAGTTATTATTTCTATTAATATGTGCAAAAAACTAGCTTTAAATGACATTTCATATGATCATTTAAAAAATATATATGAAGGAGGTGAAGAAGCTATTATAAAATTGTTTACCGAAAAATTAGAAAATAAGAAAGTTCGAATAACTAGAAAAAGACATTATAACGAAAGTCTAAGATTTTTTAAAAAAATCAAAAATTCCCCAAAGATAAAAAGTTTAATCAAAAAAATAAGAAGTAAGTATTAAAGGCTAAGAATAAATTATATATTGCTATATTTTATGTTAAAAATGAAAGACTTTATGAAAATTATATTTTAAAATTAATAAATATTTATGCATATGAATTAATAATATACTACTACTTATTTGTATTGCGTAGTAATACATGTTTTATTTGTTATAACGATTGATTTTTCATTTACACTGACCCAAAGTTAACTTATATCTCAGAGCTACTCACATGACCAAGGGCAGTGCGACGTTGCCAAGTCGCCATCTGCCACTTGTCATCCCAGGAGAGAAAGAATCAAAACCATCAAAAGTACCTAACTTACAAAACGAGTACCGCTTGCTACTATTATTTTAACAGAAAAATATTTGTTATATCTTCAGCTAATGATTTTTAGTTTTTCAAAAAGATTTCAAGAAAATTACGATTGTTATTTAATGAAACAGCCGTTTTAACATCAATCGGGATAGGGTTTGTCTGCTAATTATGCAAATTTCAATGGTCAATATCTACAAATTTAGTGCAGCAAAGACTATCGAAAAAAATTTCTCCGTATAAAGGACACTTATATATATTATATTGTGTATTCAAATTTTTAAAGGAATGGCAAGAAAGTCGATTTATTAGGGAATGTCCTTAACGCAAGAACTGAAAACGTGGATTATGGACAGGTGGCATTATTGGGCCGTTTTTCTTTGAAAATGATCGTGAAGAGGCCGGTGATCGAATAATTTCAAGAAACTCTGAAGTGAATTGACATCCAAGATAGTGCGATTTGACCCCGTTGGATTAATTTCTTTGGGGCTACTTGAAAGGTAAAGTGTATGTTAATCCTCCACAAACAATTCAAGACCTTAAACGCAATATTCAAACTAAAATTGAGGCCAAAGATCAGCTATTATTGCAGAAAGTCATTGAAAATTTTGATATTCGAATGATAGCTTGTAAAAGAAGCCGTGGTGGGCATTTGAACAATATTGTTTTTCATACATAAATGACATAAATCCAAGTTTCATTATCAATAAAAAATTTTGATTTGCCTAGATAAAATATGTGTTTTATTTTAAATTCAAAAACTCTTTTGCAGATGTCCCACCGATTATTGATTAATAGATTAAAATATACCAGTTGAATTAAAAAAAAAAGAAAAAGATTTTATATACAAAGTATCTATAAATAAGTATAA
Organism: Forficula auricularia; assembly: GCA_024734495.1. Lineage (NCBI taxonomy): Eukaryota > Metazoa > Arthropoda > Insecta > Dermaptera > Forficulidae > Forficula > Forficula auricularia. The sequence goes on from JALMQS010000070.1 coordinate 11,041,072, forward strand.
ATGTAATTTTTCCTCTTGTGAATTGAAAGTTTGGTCAATCGCTGTCGCTACTCCCGCCACTGTATGAGCCTAACATGGACAAGGCGTTCAATCCTTGACCGGAACTAGTTGACAGGGGGGCTGGAGCTGGAATTGTCGTTGTTGTTGTTGAGGTTGTAGCCACCTGGCTGGAAGTTGTTTTTGGCTTAACAAGATTCAATTCGTTGGCTCGCTTAGACATTTGTCCAATACTCCGATTCCACAATTCACCCGTTGAGCGTTCTATATGTACAGGTTTGGTTTGAATCTGCAATCATAATCAAAGATATAAAATTAATAATTCGTTTGATAAGATATGTAAATAATATGATCATTCCTATAATAATTGAATATTTATAATATATCATTGTTCGTATCCATAATCAAATTTGTAACAGGGATCGTAAGGAGTTGGATAAGATATTTACTAAATTAAATGCAAAGTTTATTAATTGAATGTGCCAAACGTTTTGTCACTGATTTTTTACTTCTTCAGTGGCTCATTTCATAAACTCATTTGTCAGATGTTATAACTATAAGAAAAAACATTTTAAAGGGTATGTTCTTTCCGAAAAATTAACAATGTCAAAAATAGATAGGAATAGTGTGTCAAATTTTATTTTTATAATTATTGTAACAAGAGACAATCTTAATTGTTTTTTATATGTTTTATCTTTGCTTTAAGTAAGTTATTTCGCGACAATACTAGCAAAAAGTTAATGCTAGAGTATATAGGACAGACAATAAGGATTCATAATTCATAAGCCCAAAACTTTTTGCTGTTTATGTACCACTACTAGCCAATCCCGTGCTCGTTTGACAAATCTGGCAACACGATCCGAGCATGTATATATTTTATCATACAAATTTCAGATAAAGTACATTATAAAGATTGAAAGTTTTTGCCGAGAGTAGCAGAATTTTTATATATTGAAGGAGACAATAAAAATAGTGTCTTTCTGCTGGAATTATAAATTTTATTTATTTATAACGAGACTATAGTTTCGAGGGTTTTGTCCTCTTCATCAGTCTATTACAATGTATTCACAGGAATTAATTTATTTTAATTCTATTTTAATATAATTTTATTCTATTTTAATTAATTCATAAATTAATTCCTGTGAATACATTGTAATAGACTGATGAAGAGGACAAAGCCCTCGAAACTATAGTCTCGTTATAAATAAATAAAATTTATAATTCCAGCAGAAGACACACTCTTTATTGTCTCCTTCAATACATTATAAAGGTCTATTTATAAAACAAAAAGTTCTTAATAAGCGATTGAAAGCTGTTGCGTCAATGGCTGAAGCGAAAAATTCGAATCAACATCTCATTAGGCTATTTTTAAAAACATTCATTATATTTTCAAATACAATCACCTGTTTCTCACACCTCCTCCCTTCCAATCTTTTTTTATTATTTTTATGGACCTTATATTTATTCAATAAATTCATATAGACAGCGTAACAGGGGAATTCAGGCAGAATATTGAACTTTAATTCTAACCAACCGACAACACAAAAATCTAGTGTTATCCTAGGTTTACTACATAGAGCCATTAAATTAAGTCACGAAGATTTACATGAAAAGAATTTAAAGAAAGTGAGAGAGTTATTGAAAATAAATAATTATCCTTCAAGCTTCATCTCCAAGTTCATTGAAAGATTTAAAGGAATCGATAAAAGTAAAAAAGTTGAGAATGAAAAAAATTTAAGGTATTTTAAGTTGTCATATATAAAGGCCTTGTCAGAAGCTATTTCTGGATGTTTTAAAAGACCGCCTATAAGACCTGCTTTCTACATAATAAAAACTATTGGCCAAGTATATCTACTCTTATTAAACGAGCAAAAATTGTATATATATTTGTTTATATATATATATATTTGTATCTTAGTTCTATTTTGAAAACGGCTCTACCGATTTTGATGAAATTCACGGCTTTGGGGGTTTTTAGGATGACAATTCGATCGTCAAGGTCTCATCTTCGACAAAATTGTTTTTGATGGGTTTTTTCGTAATCAAATTAATTATTCCCAGGTAGACAGATCCAAATCTTGGAGTTTAAAAAAGGTTTCTCTTTTGTTTACTTTTGTACTCAGACAGACAATGGGTCGGATTAATCCATTGTTCACAAAGGCCTTGAAGAACTATTGTGATTGTGGATTTTAACATATTTTGTTCCCCCTAAACGTTAGAACTATTAATAAACGTTTCGAGGGGTCGAGCGGGGGTGGTGATGGGGGGGGGGTATAGTATAGTAAATAAACTATATTTTTTTTAATTTGAAAGCGGCTCTCAAATAAAAATCGACATTTTTATCAGAATTTTAAATATAAAAATAATATTAAAATAAAGCTTTTAATTGAAGGAAGAAGTTACCGAGCATCGCTCGGTGCCTCCAGGTACTACTAAATTAAAAGATAAAACAGAAACAATGAAATGTTCAGATTTGGTATATAAAATTAAATGTACTTGTGAAAAAGTTTATATTGGGCAAACAAAACAAAAGTTGGAAACACGAATTTACCAACACAAAAAAGATTGTGAAGAACGGAATAAGGATAAGGTGGGAAAAACGGCGTTAGCCACCCATCGATTCGAGGACAATCATCTGTTTAATTTTAATGAAGTAGAAATACTAGATTTTGAAGGGAATTTATTTAAAAGAGAACTCAGTGAAATGATACATATAAGTATATCTAAATGACTCTATAAACTTCAGAATGGACACGAATAATCTAAGCTGTATATATAATAATTTATTGAATAAATATAAGGTCCATAAAAATAATAAAAAAAAAAGATTGGAAGGGAGAAGCAGTGGCGTAGCGAAGGGGGGCATCATGCCCCGGGCGCTACTCACAAAGGGGCGCCAAATGGTCCGCAAAACAAAAACAAAAAAAAATTTATTATAATTGATTTCTGGAAAATATATTTTAAATTTAGTGCCAGTGTAATATAATAAATGTTAAATTTAGTTTCATAACTTTAGTTCATTTCTGGTATGAAATCTTAAGGAGGATTGATCGTGTGCAGCTCAGGTTACAAGATCCTAGAATGAATTTTAGAGAAGCGTTCCATGATCTTGAATCATTAGCGACTGAATTAGCCGAAATTCGAGACAAGCTCTATGAAGAAGTAATAGAAAAAGCGAAGTCTCTTTGTGAAAAATGGGATATTGATACAATACGTGTAAGAAGATGCCGCAAAATGCCCGGAGAATTGGCTAGAGATGTTGGTCTTTCCGCAGAAAGTGAAATTTCTTGCGTTATGAAAAGAGTTCTTGATCGTCTCCAACAAGAAATATGTACACGATTTACACGATTAAGTGACCTTAATTTCAAATTTGGATTTCTACTAGACGTTGAAAATTTATTAAACAAGGATAATGTTGATAACGACCTTGAAAAAAATTGTAAAAATTTGGGTGAATTTTATAATACAGATTTCAATGGAATAGAACTCTTTATCGAAATATGTGACTGCAAAATGTTACTCGCAGTAGAAAAGAAATTGAACCTAAAACTCCATTAGAATTTCTTACTTTTATAATCTCGTATGGAGAAGATGTTTTTCGAAACCTGAGAGTGGCACTTCAAATACTCCTGACTATCTCAGTATCAATTGCTATCTGCGAACGTTCATTCAGCAAATTAAAATTAATTTTGACATCACGATCAACGATGGGACAAGATCGTCTAAGTGACCTAGCATTTTTAAGTGTGGAAAGAGAAAAATTTGAAAATGATCAACTTTGATGATATTATTGATAAATTTGCTTCATCAAAAGCAAGGAAAATTTATACATAGTAATTAGTTTTATTAATGTATTATGATCATATTATTATTAAATATATGTATTTCCTTAGAGATAATAAATATTTACTTTTTTATTGTTTTAAAACTGCGGGCTAAAAATGTATTGGGCCCCGGCCGCGAGTTAAGCTCGCTACGCCACTAGGGAGGAGGTAACAGAAACAGGTGATTGTCAGTTGAAAATATAATGAATGTTTTTTTTTTAAAATAGCCTAATGAGATGTTGATTTGAATTTTATATATTCTGCTGAATCCATATAAATGAGTTTAATTTTAGATTAAATATTATAATGTATTGATAAGAGTTATTTTTGTATTTTTTAAATCCGTTTGAATCAGTCGAAGGTGTACAGTTAGTCTGGTTGAATCCATTGCTGGCTACTCTAAATAATTAACAGTATTGTATAAATAAGTGTATTCATATTGATATATATATGTATTCTAATTGGTAAGATAAATGACAAAGTGTTTTGTGAAATTGATCAAGGTAATTATATTATAATAAAACTTGAGCAAGATGCGAGGTAGGTTTCACAAAAAAATAAAACAAAATTGAGTTTTGAATTCGATATATTTCGGGGGTGAGCCCATCATCAGGAGTCAAAGCAAACTGATTATACAATGGAAAAATAATTTTAAAAATAACAATTTTCAATCATTCCACCGCTTATAATAACCCTATCCCCATTCATTTCGAAAGAAAAGGCCTTAAATTGGATCTCTTAGAATCCACAGAAATTAAAATAGGCCTATCAAATAATTCAAATATTTTAAATAACCAATTAGAAGTGCATAAAAATACAATTATTGATTATATATTATAATAAATTAACTAAACGTTCCTTCAATTGTTCGCACATTGAATATATTAAGGTAATTATACCCTCTCAGTCACTTTTCCAGTTGTACCCTGTCACGTAGTTTCCCATTCTTTATTATTATAATTGTAGGTAGAGCTTCCCTTCAGCTGGTTCAAAACTCAATTTTTTCATTTGTCGAAAATATTAATTCTTAGAACAACTTCCCTTCTTACCCCTACTTTACCCTGACCACATACATTTCAAAAAATATTAAAAAAATTGTTATTTTAAAAATTATTTTTCCATTGTATAATCAGTTTACTTTGACTCCTGATGATGGGCTCACCCCCGAAATATATCGAATTCAAAACTCAATTTTATTTTATTTCTTTTTTGTGAAACCTACCACGCATCTTGCTCAATTTTTATTATTATATTAAAATGTTTCACCTAGATACCTAGAACCAACACCTAACTCCTTAAAAGTTAGTAATTATATTATATTATGCCTGGGTTGATTTTGATGATTTGGATGATTCTTTTGTATTTACTTTTTGTATGGAGCCTGATAAAGTCATGATAAATTGGCGAAACGTCGCAATTGATCGAATGTTTTAACACTGTTTAATTCACTGTTTAATTAATTCTATTCATAAAATAATAATTACCAAAGTTTCTTGTTTATATATTCTTTGTGGTTTTTTTGGCATTATCTCTTCTGTTATTGAAAGAACCGTTCTTGTTACCGCCGCTGCTGTTGTTGCAACTGCTGTTGAGGTTGCTGCTGGTGATTTCTTACTCTCTTGTTGATCTACTTGTTCTCTTATAGCTTTTAATTGCTTATCAATAGAATCTTCCAATTTTTTCTCATTTTCTTTTATTTTCTCATTTCTATGATGTTTCTTTTTTTTCTTTTTTTTTAATGGTTCTCCGTTATCTTCATAATTCTCATCAATATCGTTTGGTTCTGTTTTTATTTTTACATCATCTATTTCTTTCTTTTTTTGTTTCTCAATTTTTATTACATTTCCATCTGCATCGATCTCTTCAATTATTTCTGCCTCTAACAGTTTTTTAGGGCCAAAAATTGATCTAGAAAAAAAAAAAGAATTGTAATTAGGTGGATTTTTAATATTCGCACAATACCAAGTACCTGGCCACCGATGCTCGGTAACTTTTTGCTTCAGTTAAAAGCTATATATTAATATTAATCCCTGAATCCCCTTCGCCAGGCAGACCCCCACCACTTCACCCCCCACCCCAACCCCGAAACGACTTCACCCCCCCGCCTCTCCCCCCGCCCCCCGCTCCCCTCCCCAGTTTTTGCATTTCAAGCCTTGTAGTGGCCCACAGATTATGTGTATATATGGATAGGTATATAAATAAATACCGTATAATAATTTTTTTTAATTAAATAACAATTTTGGAGTTCATCAAATAAATTGCCAAATTCTAATATAGAAAAAATACGTTTGTGGGATTTAAAACTCGATTTTTAATCAATTAATTTGCCTAACTTTTAATTTATATAATAATATTTGTAATGATCTATTAGTGGAATTTAAAATTAAAAAACCAATTAATAATTAAAAGGAAATTGAATAAAAATGTAAATATATATTTTTATCGAGAGAAACAACCACCTGTAAATAATTATTTCAATTAACAAAAAACCCATCAAAAACAACTTAGCCGAAGATGAGACCGTGACAGATCTCAATCTCGCCTTGGACGTCCGACAGTACGCATCTGTCACTTTGTGCTCCTCTGCGATTCGTGAATATTAACACTCACACTCAATCTTTTATTCCTAATTTGCATGAAAACCCTCAAAATTTTTTTCTTAATCCAGTGATATATAAATATTATTTTTATTTTCATCCCCTCTAATTTAATTCAATCAATATATTATTTCAATATAATATTAACATCTAGCTAAATCTACCAAGGGCACTTGCAGCCACCATCCCTTTTACCTAGCCAGTCAACCCAACTTTCCAGAAACCCATCATAAATCAGCCCCCGTCAATCTCCCTCCTTTCAAACAACACATATTTTCTCTTAAAATATTATCAAATAGATCTTTCTACTTCGATTTCTTAATTTTTCATTCGTACTTTCATTTTTTCATTTTTAAATATATACGTATATATATATTTTTAATAAACTTCGTTTTAATAATATTATTTATTTATTATTGCACGGTTTTTAAATACTAATTGTTCTAAAATAATTCTTTAATAATTTCAACTAATATCTTATTTTAATATCTATCTATCTATCTTCTGTTCCGAAAAAGACACATGCCCTGACAGGCCATTCACCCCACCCTACCCTAAACAAACAACCAAATTCAGCTTTTGACAACAACTGTTTCGCCCAAATATTTTCCATCCGATATACAAATATTATATCTGAACATTCCGATTTAAATATTTTATTTCCGAACATTCAATATTAAACTGTTTCAATTTCAAGTCATCTTACTTTTAATTTTAATTCTAATTCGTTTTCTCATTTTTTTCATTTCTAAAATACATAATATATATATTTTTAAATAAACTTCATTTTATTAATATTATATGTTCTATTATTACACAGTTTCTAAACATTAATTGTTCTATAATAAACTCAACTAATATCTTATTTTAAATCTTAAATATTACCTTAACTTTTTTCAATCGAATATTTTATTTCCGAACATTCAATATTAAACTGTGTCAATTTCAAGTCATCTTACTTTTAATTTTAATTCTAATTCGTTTTCTCATTTTTTTCATTTCTAAAATACATAATATATATATTTTTAAATAAACTTCATTTTATTAATATTATATGTTCTATTATTACACAGTTTCTAAACATTAATTGTTCTATAATAAACTCAACTAATATCTTATTTTAAATCTTAAATATTACCTTAACTTTTTTCAATCGAATTCTCATTATCTTTTTATTAATATCATTTTCTTATTATTGCACGGTCCTTAAATATTAATTGTTTTATAATAATTATATAATAATCTCTATACACAATAATCTTATAATTTAAAATATATCTATTATAAAATCTAGTATCTAAATTAATAACAAATAATTCTTCTCCCCACTAACAACATCAACTAGTTTTAATTAATTTAAGACTTAATCTAGCAATTTATTAAATAGCTCATAATTTTCCCCTTACTAACAATCAATCCAAGTGGTAGATTTAAACCTTTTCAAATCGCCCGGTGGAAAACCACTGTCCAATTTCTAAGAGCTCACTGATATTGAATATATTCAAAAATATATCCAAGTTCGGAGTTTTAATTGGTTTACCGGCTCTCTTATCTTTACTTTTCTTGTCACCCTTTTCATTTCCACCTCAAACTCTCCTTACTAATGACATCAATTAAAATCAATTTCTGCAACATTCGCGGTCTATCTCGCAATTCGAATTTACACGACGTACTTCAACATCTCGAACATGAAAAACCTGCTCTTTTAGGCCTATCCGAAACTATAATTGACGCGAATAAATCTAACGGTCGTGACTACCAATTCGAAAACTATACACTTCATTCAAAATTTCGAAAAAAAGGAGGTGTCTGCTGTTATATTAGAAAGGACATCCCTAGTAGGCGTTTAACTAATCTAGAATCCAATGAATTCGATGCCATATGGATCAAAATCACGTTAGGCCACTCAACTAAATTCTTCTGCATAATATATTTGCCCCCCAAAGACCCCAGATACAAACAATTTTTTGACTACCTCCTTGAGTGCCATTGCAATATCCTGAAAGAATTTCCATCTTCTGAAATATCTTTCCTAGGTGACTTTAACGTCCACAACAAAAATTGGCTAAAATTTTCTAGCCATAATTCCCCCGCAGGCTCCGACGCTGAAATCTTCTCAACGGCGTGTGGCCTCACACAAATTATTAACGGCCCCACAAGAATCCCAGACAAAGCCAATGAAAAATCCAATCTTCTCGATCTTTTCATCACTTCCCACCCTTCGTCCTATGAAGCAAAAATTTCGGCCCCTTTAGGTAAATCTGACCACAATCTGATAAAAATTAAAACCTCCGCCAATTTACCAAAACCCCCGTCACCCCACTCCAACCCCAGAAAAATATGGCTAGTCGATAACGATAACATTAATTGGAATGACATGCGTAACTTTTTTGCCGCTTACCAGTGGAATGAACTCTGCATCAGAGATAAAAACGCTTCAGAATTCGCAGACGCCCTTAACGAGGCAATTCAAATAGGCTTAGAAACCTATATTCCCTCAAAATTGATTAAAGGGAACAAGGATTCTAAGCCTTGGTTTGGTAGACAATGCGCAGATTCCGTCCGTGAAAAAAACAAATATTTTCAGAAATGGCAACTTTCACAGCTAGAATGCGACCGAGTTGCATTTACCAAGTCGCGAAGCTCATGCAAAAAAATCATCTCTGAGGCAAAGAAATCATTCGACCAGAGGATAGCTGACCGTCTCGCATCTTGCCCCAATGGAAAACGGGCCTTTTTCTCGTTACACAAGGCAATAAATAGAAATTTCGCGTCCCCCTCACTTCCGCCCCTCTTTCACCCAAATGGTTCAGTAGCCACGACCCCCGCTGAAAAAGCCGAATCACTAGCATCCTATTTCGCAACTAACTCCACTTTAGATGACAAAGGGCTTAACCCGCCCACTTATACCCCCCAAACCAACCTCATGAACAAAATAAATTTCAGGCCCCAAATAATCATAAAAGCCATTAATAAATTAAATTGCAAATCCGCCGCAGGCCCGGATAACATCCCACCAATTCTCATTAAAAAATGCGCCCCTGAACTTGCCCCTATCTTATCCAAGCTATTCCAACTCTCTTACGAGTCGGGCATATTCCCCAAAAGCTGGAAAATAGCCAGAGTCACACCTATTCCTAAAAAAGGAGACACATCTCAAATCTCTAATTACAGGCCTATCTCGATCACCTCTGTTCTTTCCAAATTAATGGAATTAGTCATAAACCAACACGTCCTTCATCACTTAGAAAACAATAAATTAATTCACGATAGGCAATATGGATTCAGACAAAATCGTTCCACAGGCGACATCTTAACCTATGTCACCCACACCTTCAACAATACTCTAGAGGCCGGAAAAGAAACCCTCGCTGTAGCCCTTGATATCTCCAAAGCTTTTGACCAGGTTTGGCACAAAAATCTTCTTGCCAAACTGCCAGCCTTTGGATTCACACCAACACTTCGCAAATGGATAGAAAGCTTTCTGACAAACCGAAGTATAAAAGTTGTGGTGGATGGAACATCATCTGAATCGTTCTCTACAAACTCTGGTGTTCCCCAAGGCTCTGTAATCTCCTCCACACTCTTCCTTATTTATATAAACGACCTTATTGATCAAACGGCAAACCCCACTCATTGTTACGCCGACGATAGCACTCTACACGGCAAACCCTCTCTCCCGAATAATCGAATCAATATTGCCTCCTCAATTACTCTCGACCTAGACAAACTGAATAAATGGGGCTCTCAAAATTTAGTTAACTTTAATTCAAATAAGACTCAATGTTGTCTAATTTCTAGGCGCGAAAATAGAGATTTCCCTGATATTCACTTCGATTCGAATACCCTGAAAATGTGTAACAGCCTATCCATGTTGGGCGTCTCTGTCGCATCTGACCTGTCTTGGAATGAACACATCTCCTCTGTGGCGAAATCTGCAGCAAGGAAGATTGGCTTCTTATTCAGGTCCAAGCGATTTTACAAACCCCCACAACTTCTCACCATCTACAAGGCCCAAATCCGCCCCTATCTCGAATACTGCTCTCATCTGTGGAGAGGAGCCTCAAAATATTCTCTTGCTACCCTTGATGCAATTCAGAAACGAGCCGTCAGGCTAATTGACGATTCTACCCTCACCGACTCCCTCGACTCGTTGGCTCATCGAAGAGATGTCTCTGCCCTTTCCCTTTTCTATAGATACTATCACGGCAGGTGCTCTGATGAGATAAAGTCAATAATTCCCCCCAAAGCATACTTTGCACGCAGCACACGTTTTGCCGACTCCCAACACTCTTTTGCGGTCAAATTGGAAAAGTGCCGGACCACTTCATTCGCGAATACATATATCCCCATGACTTCAAGGAACTGGAACTCTCTCCCAGCCTCTATCTTTCCCAGCACCTATGATCTTCAAACCTTCAAAACCAGGGTGCATAGACACCTACGTCTACACCCTCTCACTTAATCAACTTTCCCTTCTCTTCGGTAATGCAAGGGTCTTTCGAGATCCATAGGGGCTACACCTTTACTGGTGCACCCCTTCTTGCATTCGATTGCATTAAAAAAAAAAAAAAAAAAAAAAAAAAAAAAGATGGAATCGCCAACACAAAACCCTCCTAACCCGTGAATTTCATCCAAATCGTTAGAGCCGTTTTCGAGAAACCGATTGGATATATATTATATATATTTATATACAAGATTTGCTCGTTTAATATAATAGGATAAGATAAGATAAGATAGATAAAATACTTGATAAATTTTTCATCTTCTTGCTCTTGTAATTCCGCTAATCGTTTAACATCCTCCTCATCGTCATATTGCAGTAACATCGAATCATAATCCACGGTACGTTGTCGTCGGTTCAAGTCCCGTATCTCTTCCAAAGCTTCTAAACGTTCTAATTCCTGTTTCGATTGTTTTGTTCGATTTTCCAATAACTAGACAAAAATAATAAGAAAAAATGTTAATATATTATTATTATTATTACATATATTGTGTAGAAAGGTATTTATACTAGAGGGTTTCTCTTTAATTAAAAGATTTAAAAATTGCTGAAAATACCTGTAAAACACGCTATACAGGGTGAGTTTTTTATCTTGAGACAGACTTATAACTCAAAAACAGGAAAAAAGTTTCAAATAAAAGTTTGTTTATATCGAGGGGAAAACTAAACTACGCTATTGTTTGTCGAAGTAGAACAAGCTTTCAAGGCTATTTCAATGTCAAGTTCTGTTTTTTAAATAGAACCCTATATTTTTCTATAAGTCTACTTAATGTACAAAAAAAAACTGAACAACTTTCATTAGAACTATTTTTTATACGATATCAAATAAACAAAATACATGAATCAATTAGATCTCAAAAAATTCTTAATAATTATTTAACTTA
>JALMQS010000070.1:11052977-11101315 GCA_024734495.1 Forficula auricularia
CGATAGATGCGTATTCCGAGATAATCCTGTCCCTCAACATCCTCTTTTCTTGCGTTGAATTTTTTCCCTTTATAAATGTATTCTCCACAAGTGACGCATCTCATATTAAATGGTGCCATTAATCGTACAGTGTATTGACGATTTTTGGGCAATTTCATACGAGGGATTTTCGAGGGATCGAAATCCGGGGGGTAGTATTTCTAAATTATTAAAAAAATAAATAAATAAAAATTAATAATAAATAAAACGAAATGTTTCCTTCATTTGTGCCTATAATTATATTTAAATACAATATTTTTTCAACTCCATCTTTGGATATAACAAATTCCAATCGGGATTTAAGATATTCAAATTTCAAACTAGGAATACTAGTTATTTTCAAATGGAGAATCTTTTAAAGTCATTATTAAGAAGGGTTAGACTTTATATTTATAAATAAAAAAAATTATTATTGGAATAGAAAATAAAGAAAACTGAAATTTATTAGGAAGTCCAAGGACTAGGTATTTTTTTTGTGTGTGTGTGGGGGGGGGGGGGGCAAATTGGAGGTAACGAGTAGAAAATTTCGGAAGTAAATGAATCACTGATTAGAATTTGCTGCTTTTTAGCTACAAGAGCTTCCGGATGAAAAATGCAGAAAATTAGGAAAAATTGAACCGTTATTTATGGGTGTCTGCCCGCATGGAAATAAATAGATTTTCGAAATATCTTTTGTTTATATTCTGGGAACATATCCGAAATAGATATAAAAAAATTTAATATGCTAGAGCGACATAAAAATAATTATATTTTAAGAATTATTGATAGGAAACATAAACTTTATATAAATTTAACACAAAAATTTTATATTTTTAATATATTTTCAAAAAATATATAAAAAACATATTTCGAAAATCTATTTATTTCCATACGGGTGATCTTGAATGGTTGTTAAATTATAATGAGTTTGACGTTAAAGTTGGTGGTGTTTCACTGAAGGATAAGGAATAAAAATAAATTAAATTAAAACATGTAGCTCTATATCTCGATATATTTCGGGTGGTTAGCTCATCATCAGGAGTTTTACAGAGACTTTCAAATGGGATAATCACCCGAAATATATCGAGATATAGAGCAACATGTTTTAGCTCAATTTATTTTATTCATTGTCCTAACACCACCAACTTCAACTTCAAACTCATCATTATTTAACAAAATGTTTCACTATCAACCAACACAGCGTTCCGCCAAGTTTTATTCGATGCAAAGAGTAATATAGAGTGGAAGGCTCCATAAAGAGCCAATGTATTTTAGCATATACGAGTTACAGAGCTCTCTGGCGAGTCCAGGGCAAAACCATTGGGCAATAAAATGGCGGAAACCGCTCTCTTCGGGGCAAATTTTGGTGACATTATCAAGAGTAAAAAATACGCTTATATATATATATAACATAAAGGGTATGTATCTTTTATCTATGACAAAGGCTTTGAATGTTCTATGATCTTTGGATAGCTCTTAAGAACTAAGATTTGCTAGTGCAGTCGCTAGAGAGCGCTTTTTCTATATACGGTAGCCTTCCACTCTATATTACTCTATGATGTACTCTATGTTATAGTGAATAAGCGGGAATTTGATATTCAAGTTTGTATTAATAAGTTCCACTTTTATTCTTATTTCCGCTTTTTAGTTCGAATCCTTCAATAAGAAAAAAAAATTGCCAAATCATTAAAATTTACAGAGAGCGAAGTTTTTAATTATCCTCCAATATTAGAGAAACTAAGTTTTCTCTTTCCTCTACTAAAAATATCGATAACCTAGCATGTCTTATCAAGTGCCCTTACTTTAAATTGAAAGTTTTTGTGCCGAGAGTAGCAGAATTTTTATATATTGAAGGAGACAATAAAAGAGTGTGTCTTCTGCTGAAACTATAGTCTCGTTAAAAATAAATAAAATTTATAATTCCAGCAGAAGACACACTCTTTCAAGTGCCCTTACACCTATCGCCCCCTATTCATTTTCATTGTATGCATAATTTTAATTTGAAGTAAAGGGTAAATAATAAAGCAGTTTTGTACATATTTTTTTTAAGAACAAAGAAGTGAAATAATTAACTAAGATCATTGACATTCATCTTGTTTCCTTAAACCTTATATTGACTTCGTTCATTTTTTCAAAAATATCTGTAAGGTATGCAAGTTCCAACTTGCATTGATTCAAATTCTCACTTAAAACAGGATCAGACGTGTCGAGAAACTCAGTAACCGTATCTATTTGTTCAGTGATAAACCTAATATAAGCTAATAAAATTGCTTTCGTTATCAATCCCAATTGATTCATCAATCTCCAATGCAAATTTACATTTTTTTCAACAAATTGGTGAGTTTGGATTCAACGTCCATGGCCATTTCGTCAATTCACCTGGATACAGTATTGTTGCTCAAAGGAATCGATTGACTTTTCTTATTACTAGGGCCCTAGCCTAGCATGATTTCAACAATTTTTTTGGTAGCCTGTAAAACAAGAGTGTGAGGTGTACAGTGCTATTTTAATTTTTCCCCCTTTGAATACTCATCGCCTCCCCCCCCCCCCCCCCCCCCACTTATTTATTGACCCCTGATAACCCAAATCGCCCCCAGGTTGGGAACCACTGATCTAGACTCTTCTCTTAAATATTTCAAAGGCCTCAAGCCTCCTTCTCTTAGCCTCTACGATCGTTCAGGTTTCATATTCTTAGAGAGCGACGCTCCATGCAACCTCTAAAGTCCGTGGTGGATCCTTGCATCGTAAAAAGAAGAAGAAGAAATTTCAGAAATTGGGTCAGAGTTGGAAGTAGTGAAGGTTATGTTGACGAAAAGAAAAATGAAGAAGAATTCCAGTCTCTAGAAGTCATAGGGATAAAAGAAATGCGTTTAATCGATTAATATTTAATTTATTCGCGGAAGGGTGTTGAATGTTGGAATATAGTGTATTTAGTGCAAATGAGGCTTTAGGGAGGATTATTAAATCAAACCTCATGGTAATATCCCTAAAAATTGAAAAGGAAGACGATTCTACGATGGGCCAGGTAATCGAGGGCTGCTGGATCATCAATTAAACGGATAGTTAGCCTCTGTATTGCATCCATAGTAAGATTTAAACCGTTCAAAGGGGAAAATTGTTAGATCAATATCCAAAATTTGAAGAGCGTAATGAGTTTTGTTAAAGTTAATTTTTCCGAATGTAGTAGAATTAGGATTTCTTTGGGAAAATCACAAGAGTTTCTTCTAATGAATCGGAATTGTTATGGATAATTTGTAATACATGACAGAAGGGTTGAGAAATACAACCTTTCGGTCATGAATTTGAAATTATTTTAATTTGTTGATTCCCAAATGAAAAGGTATGTAGCAGCTAAAGAATGTATATTGTATTTCATTTTAACCTTATTATATAACTAGTTATATTCAAATCTCCCAAGAGGAAACATGAAGAAAAAGACATTATATATTGAAGGAGACAATAAAAGAGTGTGTCTCTGCTGGAACTATAAATTTTTGTTTATTTTATACGAGACTATAGTTGAGGGCTTTGCCCTCTTCATCAAGTCTATTACAATGTATTCACAGGAATTAATTTATGAATGAATTCATTCATAAATTAATCTCCTGTGAATACATTGTAATAGACTGATGAAGAGGGCAAAGCCCTCGAAACTATAGTCTCAAGTATATAAATAAATAAAATTTATAATTCCAGCAGAAGACACACTCTTTTTATTGTCTCCTTCAATATATAAAAAATTCTGCTACTCTCGGCGAGAAAAACTTTCAATTTGACATTATATATTTTTCAAAAAATTTCCTATGTATAAATCTTAATTTGTAACTAATTTGAAATATTTGTGATAGACTGATGATGAAGGCAATGCCTTCGAAACTATAGTCTCTAGAAATAATTAAAAATTATTTTATTTAAAAAACAGAAGACTCTCTCATTTTATTTTATTTTTAACCTATAATATTATTGTATTTTGCTTTTTTAAAAAAAATATTTAAAAAAAATTATTATAAAAAATTCATCTTGAAATTGAATAAATATATAATTAAATGACTACTTACATTTAAAACTTTTCGTTCAGACATTTTTAATTAGATAAATATAATAATATTTTCAATATTATATTATGAAAAATAATGAATGTCAAATTATTCTTGACGTGCAACAACACTTAAAGGCGGTTAAAAATCAGGGCCGCCAACATCTAAATTTTTTTCCCCTAATAGTGATGCGCCAAAAATTAAATATCAAACATTCGAATAATACAATTGGATGTTGATGAAGGCAGTCCAAAGTGGTTGTAAAAAATAAGACTATATCAGTTTTATTATTTTACATTTATTCGATAACCGAAGTTTCGGAGATTTACTCTCTCCTTCTTCAATTTATGTATATCTCATGAACAATCAATTGCTTTTTCTATTGAGATGAAATTTTATAATGTTTTCTTGGCATTGTCAAAGGAGATAGGAAGTAATTATGAGTTGATATACTTTCATTGACTTTTCGTTACCCTGAAGAAGGAGAGAGTAAATCTCCGAAACGTCGGTTATCGAATAAATGTAAAATAATAAAACTGATAGTCTTATTTTTTACAACCACCTTGACTGCCTTCATCAACATCCAATTGTATATTTATACCAGTCCGTCTCCTAAATAAAACTCTATCAATTCGAATAATTTTGGGTGTCTTTCGAATAAATCTTATTATTATTTTATATTATAACTTATATTGAAATCAAAGACGAATATATTAGTGGTAACATACCTATATTATAGATATAATTAATAAAGTTGTTGTAGGGAAATAAGGACAATAGCTTATGCAAATAATTTTTATTTTTTCCCAGCGTTTCGTTAACTTTGTTGACTTCCTCAGGGCTCAAACAAATTAACTCTTTGCATATTTGTCATTTTAATTCATTCTTACAAAACACATAAGGCCAGTCATATTTTCAATCTGTTCGATGACTGGCCTTATGTGTTTTGTAAGAATGAATATTAATAAAATGACAAATATGCAAAGAAGTTAACCAAATTAAAAAAAATACAAATATATATATAGTACACGCCCCTTGCCTCCCCCCCCCGACAAAAAAACCATGCATCACCTCGCCCCTACCACTGCACTGTATAGGATCTGAAATAAAACATTTTTTTTTTAATAATGATACTGATACAAGAAGAAGTTGCACCAAGAAGGTACAACCTCTGTAGTCCGTGGTGGACCCTTGTAACGTGAAGATAAGGGGAGATTTAGTGATTGCGTAGCAGTCGAAGGTATCTGTGGATGCTGGTCTTGAAAGATTGAAGGTTATAAGTTGCTGGAAAAAGACGGTCGGGGAAGAGAGTTCCAGTCTCTAGATGTCATAGGGATAAATGAATTGGTGAATGCGTTTGTTCGATTAGTATCCAGTTTAAGCGCGTAGGGGTGTTGAGTTTTAGAAAATCGTGTATTTCGCGCAAATGAAGCCCTTGGTGGGATTATCGATTTAATTTCGTCAGAACAAAAGCCATGGTAATATCTATAAAAAAGGGAAAGGGCGGAGACAGATCTACGATGGGCTAGGGAGTCGAGAGTGTCAGTTAATGTAGGATCGCCTATCAGTCTGATAGCTCGCCTCTGGATTGCGTCTAGGGTATTAAGAGAATACTTGGGGGCCCCTCTCCACAAATGCGAGCAATATTCAAGACAGGGGCGAATTTGAGCCTTGTATAATATAAGGAGTTGAGTTGGGGTGAAAAATCGTTTGGTTCGGAAAAGAAAGCCAAGCTTACATGCTGCAGCTTTTGCTACTGAGATAATATGGTCATTCCAAGAGAGGTCAGAACCTAAGGTGACACCTAACATTGATATTTTATTACGAAATTCCAATGAGCTCGAATCAAAGGAAATGTCCGGAAGGTTCCTATCTGCGCGCCTAGAAATTAGGCAGCATTGTGTTTTGCCAGCATTAAAGTTTACCAAATTGTGAGATCCCCATTTTTTTAGCATCCTTAAATCTGAATTTATTGAGGAGGCTATGTTTGCGCGATTGTCTAGTAAGTATTGAGCGTTGTGGAGGGTGCTATCGTCAGCGTGACAATGTATTGGATTGGAGGGCAGATTTAAAAGGTCATTAATATAGATAATAATAGAATAATAAGAGCGTAGGAGATATGACTAAGCCCTGAGGAACTCCAGCATTAGTATTAAAGGACGAGGATGATAGTCCGTCAACTTCGACCAGTGCCGGCGCAACTCACTTTGCCGCGCCCCCCCCCCCTCCCATATCTTGCTCCTCCCGGCCCGGAAATCAGCATAATAGTACTAGGAAGTAACAAAGATAGGATAAAATAACTATTAGAAACATCAAACATAGCGCACATTTAACCGCTGCGACCCCCGCCCACCTTGCCTTTCTGCCGCCCTGTGCAGCCGCAGGGTTGCACCCCGGTAGCGCCGGCCCTGACTTCGACTTTAATAGAGCGGTTTGAGAGAAGGCTCTCAAGCAACTTGCAGAGGCTCGGGGGAGGCCAAATGCAGGTAATTTGGCAAGAAGATTTTTGTGCCAGACTTGATCGAAGGCCTTTGAAATGTCTAAGCCTATTATGAAAGTCTCTTTACCAGTCTCTAGTGCTTTATTCCACATATGAGTTATATATGCTAAAATATCGCCGGTGGACCGAAATTGTCTAAAGCCGTATTGACTGTCATGGATTAGTTTATTAGATTCTAAATGGTGAAGAACTGAAAAACATAAAATTAAATAAGATTTGTTTCCAAGTTATATAAAAAAAAGCCACTTCAACCACTTTATTTGTAAACACACTTGTTTTGTTATGAATTCACGTGTAATGTTATGATTTAGACACCTGTTAATTAAAAACAAAAAAAAATCCTAATTTTGGTATAATATAATAATATTTGATATAACCTATTAGGGGGTTTTAAAATTAAAAAACAATAATAAATAAAAGATAATTGAAAAAATGTAAACAAACTTTTTTATTGAGATTTTCATCTATAAATAATTACTTTAATTAAGAAAAGATCAATTAAGATGAAATTTGTCGATGTCTAGACCTAGCCAGATCGTTTTCTCATCCTTAAAACTTGTTAATAGAGTTGGTTTCATCAAAATCGGTAAAGCCGATTTCAAAATAGAACTAAGATACAAATATATACCACAATTTTTGCTTGTTTAATAAGAGTCGATTTTATGGCTTAATATTTCAAATAATTATCCGCCCAGGTTCATATAGTTAAAGTTATTTGATATTTTGAAATTTACTTTGACTATATATATATAGTCAAATTAAATTTCAATATCTCAAATTGGAAATTTATTTTAAAGTTTTAAATTGAGAAATTAGAATCAATTTTAAATTTCAACCAATTATTACAAAAATGTTAAATTTAGTTCATCTGCCAACGACTAGAGGGCGGTAAATTTACGGTACCGATCATGTTTATCTACATTAATTTCTTATCTATAATAGTAATAGTTCTGTGATCTGACATTTACGTTTCCGAAACGCACAAATCACAGACCAATCGATTTTTGGCCATCATAATATCCTGTTTTTTTTTATTCTAAATTCGATTTCAAACTATAAACGGCATCAATTCCTTCCACTTGATAGTTATTATCTTATAATTATATTAATTTTAGCTGTATTTATAAAATTTTCATTTATAAATTATGGTTGACATTTCTAATAATCCAAACAATTATCCAGTATTTAGAGGTAAATTATTATCCCAAACATTAAGTTATCATATTATTTTCAATAATTTATCTAACTATATCAAAAACTTTTTTATGTTTTCACATTTATCAATACATCTAATTGTTAAAATTATTTAAAATTGTTTAATTGTTAAAACTTTTGAAATTATTGGATAAAAAATACTTGGTA
Organism: Forficula auricularia; assembly: GCA_024734495.1. Taxonomy (NCBI): domain Eukaryota; kingdom Metazoa; phylum Arthropoda; class Insecta; order Dermaptera; family Forficulidae; genus Forficula; species Forficula auricularia. The sequence goes on from JALMQS010000070.1 coordinate 11,060,895, forward strand.
GGTTTCACATTATTTCTTAATGTGAAACCTACCAATGCTTTTATCAATATTTAAAAATATGTTTCACCAAATACCAACACCAAATTCCTTAAAAACTTTGAAAGTTAATATTAGGAAAATAAGGACAAGTTTTTATGTGTGACTTTTTTATTTATCCACCAACGTTTCGTCGACTTTGCCGACTTCTTCAGGGCTTCTACAATTATTATAAGAACATTCTTGATATTAATTTACAAAAGTACAATTAGAATTCCAAAACAAACATGTATTAATAGTTTGCCTACTAAATAGTCATGTCACACATTCTTCTAAATTTTCTTATTACCTTCGTTACCATTGAAGGCCATCAGAATACAATTTTCAAAAAATATTTGGCACATTCACAAAAAAAACACAATTTTTCTTTCTTTTCTTTTTATATTAACCATTTCATATATTAAAACAGAAATCACATATATATAGAATAAGGCAACCCTGTTTTTTAAACCAGAATAGAATATTTTTTCTCCTCTAGATCCTTACATACAGAAATCTCCAATTCGAATAAACTAAACTTATACATTATAAAATATATGTCAATGACACCAGCCAAGTTATTATTAAATGAAAAAATACATTAGGAATCTATTTTTGTCTCCAACATTTAATTGCATTTATTTTTGCAAATTTTTTTATATTATTTATTTATTATCTTTATATTTATTAGTAATGAAGCTTTTATTTTTTGTGATTAATTTGATTAAAGTTTGAATTTTTATTTAAATCACACATGATTAATTATAATTATTTATATTGTAATTATTTGTTTCAATAAATAATTATAATTAATCATGTGTGATTTAAATAAAAATTCAAACTTTAATTATTAAAAATTAATTAAATTATTATTATTAATTATTAATATTCAAACTTTAATCTTTATTTAGATAGCAGTACTATGATGTTTTTATTATTTATTATTTGATCTTAAATGAGGCAATTAAAACCGTGAGAACAGTTATAGGTTCTCGTAAGGAGAAAAAAGACTCTTAAGAAAACAAAATCTTCTATGTCCTTAACAATATTTTTTTTATTTTAAACTGGGAGACAGTTTCGGCCGACACTCTCAAGCCATCATCAGTTCTCAGTTTTTCAATAGTACATTGGTAACATTAATTTTACATTCTCTCTGCAATTCAACAAAATTTCAACACCAGTTGTTAAAGATGAGAGTAACAAACCCTTTTTGGAAAAAATAATTTTCCTCCTTGCAATTCTTGATTACCAATAACACACTTATCTCTGTTCTTATTATAGCACAAAAAATTTTTCAATACAATTGTAACATTTAATTATTTACATTCATATAATTCTCCCGTATTAAGTTTTAGGACAAAATTACAATTTTTTATTCATTTATCAATATTCTTTCTATATAAAACTTTTCTATTTTTTTTTTTTTTTTTTTTTTTTAAATAGAAAAGTTTTATATAGAAAGAAATTCCATATTGATAAATGAATAAAAAATTGTAATTTTCGTTCTAAAACTTAATACGGGAGAATTATATGAATGTAAATAATTAAATGTTACAATTGTATTGAAAAAATTTTATTGCTATAAAATCTTTATATTTGTTGAGCAAAAAACTATAAATGCCACTTAAATTCTGGGTGTCTGTTCTAAAATTCACCCTGTCATTTAACTTATTTTCCTAATATAAACTTTCAAATTAATACAAATTATGAACGGAAATGATAATAATAATTGTTAATACTATTTATTTTTAAATTGCAATTTGTTTTTCTTTTGCAGGTCCCCTCTATATGTGCTGTTCTTGTCAAACGATGTTTATTAGTGAAGAATTTTTAAATAAACATTATAAGAAATGTATTCACAAGGCATTATTCACAATATTAAAATCAAAATTACAATTAAATAGGAATTCATTAAATAAAGGTGAGTTTAATTAACCATTCTGTCGTAAATAAAGTTCACTTAAGGTAGTTGTTCCGCGAAATGGATTTTCTTAGAATTTTTTTGAAATTTCGACAGATTATTAGTTAAATACTTCTGCATCAATTGGTGGCAAAACGAAATTTATGAAAAATATATTTCCGGAGATATTCAATTCCAAAGATAGAGTTTTTAAGACTCTTATTTATTTATTTATTTATTTAAATGTATTTTTCATACATATATATTACAATATTTACAAATTTTAATACAAAAGTTATAATATTTCTCAATAGAAATGTTCCATTGTCCCTCTTAAGATATATCCTCACTTGGTTCTTAAATTGAATCAGACTTGATGCATTTCTTACTTCAGCTGGTAAAGAATTAAATTCCTCAAGTCCTCTAAAATATAATGCATTTCTTGTGCCCTGCCTGTTTCCTCGCCCTCTCAATAAATATATCCTCTCTAATTCGCGTCTCATTGTCATGGATCTCGTTGACCAATGTGAAATTCAGATAGGCTGACAGCTGCCTAGGATATAATTTATATATTATACAAAACACATTGTCTGTAAAAATAAGAATTGCTTCACATTCATAAGTCCTAAACATTCCAACATACTACTTATTGATGTATATCTGTCAACATTTCAATATAAATCTCATGCATCTATTTTGCAAGAGTTATAGCTTATCAATATTCTCCTGAGTACCAAAATATAATATTGTAGGACAGTAAGAGAAACTAGGACTAATTATAGTTCTATACAACTTAATTCTAGTATTCATATTCAAATTATTACTAGCTCTACCAAAGTATTGCACTTTTCTGTTTACATTCTTCAAGAGCTCACTATGATGACTCTTAAAGTTCAACTTCGAGTCAACCACTACTCCGAGGTATTTAAATGAATCCACATATTCCAAATTTACACCATTCAGATAGATTGGACTTAACCCTTCTCCACCCACCCCCAATTGCATTACTTTAGATTTCGTACAATTTATAAACAGTTTATTCATATTTAGCCAGTCTTCCAACTTCCTAAGGGTTCCATTCATTTTCTGACAAGCCCTCTCAACATCTCATTCCTCCACTGATATTAGTGTATCATCAGCAAACAGATTTATAAAAACATCATCATTAATACAGTTACAAATGCCATTAATATATAATACAAACAACAAAGGCCCAAGAATACTTCCCTGGGGGACACCAACACTTTCAGTTTGAGGATCGGAAATCACATTATTAATTTTTGTAACATGAGTCCGACCAGACAAATAACATTTAAACCACTTCACTGCACTATCACCAAAACCATATCTTCTCAATTTCTCCAGAAGTAGATCCCGATTCAGCGTCTCAAATGCATGTCGAAGATCCAGCGAAACCGCCACCACCACATTTCTTGGGTCATCGATCCACTTCTTCCATCTTGTTATTATCAACTGTAAAGCTGTCTCACATGAATGCCTCTTTCTGAATCCCGATTGATTTCGAGTCAAAATATTATTCCTATCGACATAATCAAGCAGTTGTTTGTGCATTACAGATTCAAAAACCTTCTCCAAGAAGGGAAGAGAATTAACAGGCCTGAAACCATCTGGTTCCAGGGCGTTCCGTTTCTTTGAAATCGATATAATTACTGATTGTTTCCAACCCTGAGGAAACCTGCTGTCTCGAATAGACATATTAATAATTTCTTGAACCTTTTCCAGAAGAAAATCCCCGCCAAGTGAAAGAACCATATCACTGACAATGTCAGTAGATTATACATTGCACTATACGGGATATCGGAAAGTTTACATACATATTTTTTTTTTTTTATTTAGGTTGACTACTAGGTCATACCAATACATTCAATAATACAAACATTAAATATGTACATAGAAAAGAAATTGCATTATAACTTACAAAATTAATACAAAACCAATAACTAATTATAACAAAAAAAAAAAACACCATATATTTGAAAATGCAAATTACAACTATTTATAAATTTAGCCAATGATCTTAATAAATTTTCACTAGGGCAATCAATTAATGCTCTAAAAGTAGGAGGGTCTCTGAAGTAAGGAATAATTTTCTTCATAAATTCAATCTCCGAATTTTATATACTTAATGGAAAATCAAAATTAAATGAGCTGGAGTAGCAGAAGTGAGAGAGCATGTGCAAAACGGGGACGGGGATAGAGATGGGAATTAGAGAGGGTATGATTTATCCTGATACGATTTAATATTGTTATTTCTTTTCTGGATGATGATGGATTAGAAAGGAACCAATGTGGACCAGGAGAGGGCTTCAGATTATACAGAGAAAGACCTTTAAAAAACGTGAGGCTTCACTCCAAATGTTTTTCCAACTATGAAAAAGGCCCTGTTTAAAAATATTTATAACATCCTGTGAAGAAAGTCCTTCTTCCAAAGGGACTCCAACTCTAACAGCTCTTTTAGCTTAATAATCTACTAGATTATTGTGGATATTTCCTGAATGCCCTTTGATCCAATGAGTCATTCCGTGCCAAATCAACACACTTTAAATAAAAATTTTACCTCACCACTTTAGATTTTCTTGAAATTTGGTACATTGATATATTGTGCTAATATGAATGAAAATACAAAATTTCAAATTTTTACCTTGAATAGTGTTTTTTATACGGCCTTGTGAAGTTTTCAAAAATCGCAATAAAACCACGAACAAACAATTTTGAAACTGCTCTAAAAGCTGTCTTAATTGAGTTAGAGAGGTGGGACAGGTGTTATTTTGCAGCTTTTTTAATGCTCTTTTCAGAGACATGCAACAAAACTTTAATGCTGCTCGGGAACACCCAACATGACATAGGTTGTAATAAATTTTTTTTCAAAATGTAAATCAAATTTTTGATTTTGATTTTCTAAAAATACCACTTTTAAAATTTTCAAAAATTCTTAATGATAAGCGCACTGCATAAACTACTATGCAAAGTATGTGTTGGGATAAATCGTATTGGGGGTCTATGTTTAAAAATTTATTAATGACTTGTTTTCATAGTATACAGTTTGGAAACCAAATAATAATGATTTTAACGTAGTGAAACGACATTTTATGAAAAATCACTTGTGTATATTAAACTGTATTTTATGAAATAGCTTACTCTATTTATTAAATAACTGTTTAAATAATAAATTTAATAATGCCACATATATTTCTTGGGCTATATTTAAATGGCGGTTTCGGGCAAAATTGCTAGACTGTATAACAGGCGACATTATAAAAATCTACGAGATTCAAGTTAGACATATTGTTGTTGTTTGGTGAATCATTAATAATTATTTCATTCAGTCAGCTTTACAATAGTTAGCAGATCTTTGTCTTGTGGAACATTCCTTTAAAATAGGAAGAATCTTCATTTTTTTCAATTTTATACTAATAGGCACTGTATTTTTTAACTTGATTTAGGTCTTTTCTACACTGATCACAAATCACGGAACCATAAAGTATTTGTGGAAATGAATCGTATCATCCAAGGTGTGGCATTCTCAGTTTTCTCTATCTCTAACACGATGATTTGTTTTCTTCAATGGATTACAACACTGAACTCTTTCCCATTTTTTCCCATAGTTTCCATATTTTCTAAAAATGTCTTAAACTTTGCCTTTTAATTACAAGTTTTAATCATAGATTAAATTAGCTAATAAAACACAAAAACACAGAAGTTTAAAGGCATAAATTGTTTTATGTAAGGTATAACAACTATTTTACATTATGGAATTGATAACTTAGAGATTACCTAACATTTAAAACACTACTTGTCAGCAAGGACTCTAGTCACTGAATGAATGCTTGTGGAGACAGCCTGGCTTTTGGCAGACTGGTATTTGTTTAACTTGCTCACAGCCACAGACAGGTTCCAACTTGCTAGACCTGCAGAGACTGGATCAAGTGAATGCAAGGGAAATTTCTATTTCAGATAACATGTGCTTATCAAACTATTTAGCCTACAACAATATTTATTGTAAATTAACTAACTTTTCATGACATAGCATAAATTGATTTAATTTTATTATTTAAAATGTTGATGTTTTATTTGTCTTAGTTTTTACTAATATTTTTGCAGGGCTAATTTAAAAATTACAATCCATTCATATTTTTCATGAAAGCATTTATAGGACTATTATTAATCTCTACTATTAAGCAATTTATTATTAGCACAGAGTGTTTATTTCATAACCATAGTTTAATATACACAAAGTGATTTTTCATAAAATGTCGTTTCACTACATTAAAATCATTATTATTTGGTCAAAACTTGGGCATTTATGAAAAACAAGAGTCAGTAATAAATTTTTTAAACATAGACCCCTTTACCATCCCATCAATCAACGGCGGATCCAAGATTTTTGTGTGTGTGTGTGGGGGGGGGGGGGGGGGGGGGGGGAGGGAGGAAATGTATATAAAGGTGCCCGATGTATATAAGATCTGCTTTTTATCTCGAAAGTGTGTTGCGATCAGATTGTCCCAGGGGGGGGGTCAGGGGCGGCCGCCCCCCACACACACATAGAACTTTTATTTTCAATTTTTAAAATTTAAAAAAAATAAATGTTTTTTTTTTTTACAAATTTTTTGACAAATTTCATATCTCTATTTTAAGTTCATTAAAAAGCTTGAAAAAATTGTTATAAATTCCTGTCGATTTGGCCGCCGTTTTGGCCTCTGCGTGCGACGCGTATTTGCACTCCCGCCGAGGCACGGGCCTGTGGAGGGGGCGGTCGCCCCCTCCCCCTGGATCCACCCTTGCCATCATTATACTTTGCATAGTAGTTTATGAAAGTACTATCTATTTACAAGAATTTTTTTGAAAATTTTAAAAGTGGTACTTTTTTAGAAAAAATCTAAATCAAAAAATTTGATTTACATTTAAAAAAAATTATTACAACCTATGTCATGTTGTATGTCTCTGAAAAAAGAGCATTAAAAAAGCTGCAAAATGACACCTGTCCCACCTCTCCCCAACTCAATTAATAGAGCTTTTAGAGCAGTTTCAAAATTGTTTGTTCGTGGTTTTTTTGCGATTTTTTTGAAAACTTCGAGCCGTATAATCATGTTGTATGTCTCTGAAAAGAGCATTAAAAAAGCTGCAAAATGACACCTGTCCCACCTCTCTAACTCAATTAATAGAGCTTTTAGAGCAGTTTCAAAATTGTTTGTTCGTGGTTTTTTTGCGATTTTTTGAAAACTTCACAAGGCCGTATAAAAATAACGGGGTATCTAATCCCTTTTTCTTATCAATGCTTTCAAGGTTCAAACTTCTCAAATTAACGAAACCATTTCAATTTCATCCGTCCCTTTCCGATTTTATTGATTATTACTACTTCTACCTTTTCCTTCCGTATGAATTGAGTTGGTTCCTACGTATAACCGCGGCAGCTGGCACGCCTTAAGCCAAACCTAACAACGTTTGCTTTTTCTAACTTTCGTTAAATATAAAAAACTATTCAAGATAAAAATTTGAAATTTTGTATTTTTATTCATATTAGCACGGCATATCAGTGTACCAAATTTCAAGAAAATCTAGAGTGGTGACGTAAAATGGGTGTGTTGAGTTGACATGGAATGAATGACCCCAAGAAAATCTTACTGTATGTTGCTGAAGATGTAAATAATTTATAACAGAAATTATTTCGAATAAAATTGAGTTTATTTTTCTATTATGTTTTCTGAATTGAATAGCAGTGAGTGCGGATTTTGAGTCTGAATTGATTATTGTAGACTTAAGGTTGTTAATCTATCTATCTATCTATCTATCTATCTATCTATATATATAAAATAGAAAAGTATGTGGATATATATGTATGTGGAAACGATCTGATTGGTCAGATAGTGATCGTGCTTAGGCAATGTGTTAAATAAATCTTTCCTTATTCTTCCTTATTTTTGAATCAATTTCATTCAGCACATTCTTTCGATACTTACAGTAAGATTTTAAATTTCAATTATTAAATTGGTATGAACGAGACGCTCCCCGCCAGGGGTTAGGTGACGCCGGGCCGAAGGCCCGGTCGTCAGCTAGTTTTACTATAATTTAAAGCCTCTCTGATCGCTACTAACTCTGCATTAAAAATTGAGCAAGCAGAATGAAGTTGATTTAGAACCATCAGTATATATTATTATTATTATCATTTCAGTCCTTAATTTGTATTAATTTGAAAGTTTATAATAGGAAAATAAGGACAAGTTTTTGTGGGTGACTTTTTTATTTATCTACCAACGTTTCGTCGACTTTGCCGACACAAAAACTTGTCCTTATTTTCCTATTATAAACTTTCAAAGTATATATTATGTTCTCATAATTTTCATTAGGTCTGATATGAGGTTCTGAAAGTCTAATATATAAAGGGGTTGGTAAGCCGCTCTTCGCTTAAAGAACTATACTATAAATAGAAAAAGCCGCGATAAGGAAAAATGTCATTCAATCTAAAGAACTTATCTGGCGGGAGGATCCGTGGGCTAGTTGGTAAGCCGCTCTTCGCGTAAAGGAGAGAGACACGGGTTCTAGACCCGTCGGATGCTCAATTTATTTTTCCTTTTCAAAAAAATCCAAAAATAATAAAATAATTTAATTAGTCAAGCCAACTACAGAGCTGCGAAAAATGAACGAGGAAGAGATTAAAAGATTAAATAAAAATGAAATTCCAAATTCATATAGACATTAGGTATCAGTTTGGGTTCAGGGATCGGTGGACGAGAGGAGAAGAGCTAAGGCTCTTATAAAGGAATCGCAACGCACATGCGAAAATCCCGGGTTCGAATCCCGGCTGATCCTTTTGTCTATAAAATAAAAATCTTTTCTTCGTTCCCTAATTTAATTTAATAATAAAATAATTTTCTAAATGTAGAATTAACATAAGAAATTATTGATCATATTATTTACTTTCGCGGTTCAAATTGCTTTATACAAAGGGGTGTTTAAAATGTCCAGATCATAAGATGAATTGGCGAGGGTTTTGTAGAACCAGAGAGTCAGTTTCTGGAGAATTTCAATCATTAATAATTATAATATTAATTTGATATTTTAGCAAGAGTACTACTAAGTTATCTGAAACTAAACTTAAATAAAAATTTATGAATCACATTCCATTATAAAATATGTTTTAGTTATGCAACCCTCGGTATGCGAGCCCGAATCACAGTTGTCCGTCTTATTTGGATTATGAGTGTGATTTATGCATCGTTAATATATAATAGTATATATATATATATATATGATTTTGATTTTAATATTTTCAATTTCTTTGTGAAGAGTGTCTTTAAACATTCTCGTTAATTTTCAAAAAATTAAAGATATAACAAAGTGCATTGGTTGAGATTTATGATTTTTTAAGGGGAACACATTTAATGATATCATTAAAGGCAGAAGAGAAAAATTTGAAATAAACTGAATATAGTTTTTGATTTTTATATAAATTAATTGCCAATAAAAATCAAATACTATATTCAGTTTATTTCAAATTTTTATCTTCTGTCTTTTAATGATATCATTAAATGAGTTCCCTTGAAAAATCATAAATCCCAACCAATGCACTTTATTATATCTCCAATTTTTTGAAAATTAAAGAAAATGTTTAAAAACACCCTAAACAAAGAAATTGAAAAAAAAAATGGTTAAAAAATGTCGAATTTTTAAGCGGTAAATTGTACCATTTAACTATTTAATTTACGAAATATTTAATAGTGATGATTCTTTGTTTTTAAAATTAATGATAGTTTTTAGTAATAAAAATAATGTCATATTTTATTATATTAATTTGACTTTTTAGTAAATACGGGAGCGCCATGGGTTTTTGAGCTGAACTTAACCCTGGCTTCAATATTTTTACAACGCCCGAGATCAAAGGTGCCTACAAAGAGGTTCCCTAATGATAGTTTCTATATTGTGACACTAGCATCATATATATATATCACATATCAGTGGCGGTTGGTGACTTTTAAACCAGGGGATGCTGTCTAAAAAAGTACCCTTCATTTTTAAAATTTTAAATTTTAATCTTCGCTTTTTTTTCAAATTTCATCGAATGCTGCATTATTTTCGTTATTTTTCAAATTTAACATTAGATTTTTTCAAAATATATTTTGGGACTTTCGCCCCAAACGGACACTGCTTTGTGTGAGTGAGGGTAGGAGACAGAAATTAATTCTTGTGACTTCAACTCCCCAGTCTCCGAGATGGAAATCGACCATCTTCCACAATGAATTAGCTTGTCCTATAAGAAAATCTTCAATTCCTCCTAATTCTATTGCTATAAGCAAGCCATGACTTTCCGATCTCATATAAATATTTGAGAGTTCTTAAAAATGGATTAGTCCAAAAATTCTCGAATCATCTTTATTTATTCTTTTTTTTGTATTATTAAAATTTCTCAGCAAGAACAATTTTTATTCGACTAAAACTAGCCTGAACTTTTCTTTGACATGCTTGAACTGGAAGATATATCTAACTGGCAGGGATTTCAAACCTTCTAAACCCACCCTTTTCGGAAAAATCATTTATTTTAATTGTGCCTTTAAACTATACAACAATTTTATTTTATTTCGAGAACCAATATACTTTTCAAAACAAAAATGTTTTTTATAGAATTATTTGAAATAACGGCTAATAATTAGAAATTTTAAAGATCCACCTGAAATTTTAAAGTCGACCTTATATATTTATGAAAATACTTGAAATTTTATGGATGCGCCGCATCCACAGCATCCATAGACCGCACGCCACTGATATTATTTATACTACCTCTGTATACTCCATTGTCACTGTACACTGTGCAATGCAATAGGTAGGCCAAAGCTAAGTCTAAAGAATTTTTCAAATTTAGAAAAAAATATTTATCTATTCTGAAATATATTAAATATCTTGATCGGTAATCTAGACTTTTCTAACTCGTAAGTAAAATAAAGCTACTGGCTATTTCTCTATCAAGCAGTGGCGTAACTATACCGTTGAAACCCGTGGAAAATTCCTTGGATGGGGCCCTCCCTCAATATAAAGAAACTAAACTAACGTTGTAGTTTCTTTTTAATAAATCACTACGTAAAGTTCGTACAACCATTATTATAATTATTGTGCGTATTTTTCGTTAATTTTCTAATAACTTTTAATTTAAAGAATATTGGATTGAAATAACATTTTTATTCTTAGTCATAATTTTAATTATTAAAATTCCTTTTTTCGGGTTTTCTGTTGAGCAAAAGTGTTAATGACAACATCAAAGTTCAAATTTCAGGCCATGGAATGTTTGATGGATAGAATAGTTAAGTTGCGTAACTTTTCTTATTCCATAGAATTTCTTAAATAAGTTTTTATCAATTTTAATTTTGAAAATGATCGCTCGGCGCTAGCCGTAGTCACAGAAATGGTTACAAAAATAGCAGAAATGCAGTGCGCACTTCAGGAAGGCTTGAAGACATAAAATGATATAAATGTTAGGATCCACCTGTCCTCGCGACCCTCTCGGGCCAGGGGCCCCTGGCATTTTGCCCATCCTGCCACCCTAAAGTTACGCCACTGCTATCAAGTATCTTTTAATGGAAAGTTCAAGTGAAATTTCTTGTGGTAAGGGAAACTCTAGTTTAAATACTAAATCCTGGCTGAGTGAAATGTTATATCCCTTAGTTGTGGGTGCAGCATGCACGTGCAGTTGGTTAGGTCCCCCGTCGGTTAGGCGCGTACCTTTTCTTTGTAGGCGGATCCAAGCAGCTGCACTGACTTCAAATCGACGGCTCCCTTCAGCCCTTTCTTCCCGTCTTTGGACCTCCGTTTGCGGCAGCATCGTCGAATGCAGCAAATACAGATGCATAATACAACGATGGCAACTCCTGTGGCACAAATCAGTCCGATTTATATTATTTTTACCTTACCTCTCTTTTATGCTTAATATTTTCTTACTTTTTCTAGTAGTACCTGCAATTGCAGTAGTTTACATAGTTATATAGAATTTTAAACTAAATGTTAATACAGTAGCCTCAAAGTCTAATAGTTTAATATTTTGGGCAATGAGCATATTTGTCTATTGCGGGTAACCAACGACGCACAAACGATTTGTGTGGCTAGCTTGCTATAACAACAAAACGAATTTTTCTACATCCAATCGGGTAATTGACCTTGAACTATAGTCTCAAACAAATAAATTATAACTTTTAAGGAGTTAGGTGTTGGTTTTAGGTGAAACATTTTAATATAATAATAAAACTTGAGCAAGATGCGAGATCAGTTCCACAAAAAAGAAATAAAACAAAATTGAGTTTTGAATTCGATATATTTCAATCATTCCACCTCTAATAATAACCCTATCCCCATTCATTTCGAAAGAAAAGGCTCTAAACCTTGGATCTCTTATAATCTACGGAAATTAAAATAGCCCTATCAAATAATTCAAATATTTTAAATAACCAATTAGAAGTGCATAAAAATACAATTAGTGATTATATATTATAATTAATTAACTAAACATTCCTTCTATTGTTCACACATTGAATATATTAAGGTAATTGTACCCTCTCAGGCACTTTTCCAGTTGTACCCTGTCACGTACTTTCCCATTCTCTATTATAATAATAGGTATAGCTTCCTTCAGCTGGTTCAAAACTCAATTTTTCCATTTGTCAAAAATATTAATTCTTAGAACAACTTCTCCTCTTACCCCTATTTCCCCTCCACATAGCATTTCAAAAAATATTTGAAAAATTGTTATTTATGAAATTATTTTTCCATTGTATAATCAGTTTACTTTGACTCCTGATGATGGGCTCACCCCCGAAATATATCGAATTCAAAACTCAATTTTGCTTTATTTCTTTTTGTGAAACCTACCTCGCATCTTGCCCAAGTTTTATTATGATATTAAAATAAATTATAAATTGAAGGAGTCAATAAAAGAGTGTGTCTTCTGCTGGAAAAATTATTTTTATAGCAGAAGATACGATCAAGTAAGGTGTGTTTTTCATGTTCCACGATTATCGTTGAACGATCATCGTGATAGTCACATCGAGGGAAACGTACCTTAAGAAGGTCTAGCGCCCTTGGGCGAATTTTACTTGGGGCCCCTTCTTAGGATTAATTTTTTTTTATTTTTTTTTTATGATATTGATGAGAGAAGGAGATACACCAGAAGGTGCATCCCCTAAAGGCCTGTATGGGATGGCCCCATCGTGAAAAGAACAGAGTAGAAGGAAAGAAGCCGGGATCACGAGCCAAATCTCAGAAAGTTAGATACAATCCAATTTACTAAGTTTTAGGGGCTTCGAGCAGTGGTAAATTCTCCGCGCGATAAATTAGGTTAAATTTATCTCCCATTTAAAATTTCAATAAACTGCAGTGTTGATGACAAATAATTAAAAAAAGGGGATGTTGTGATGGCTCACGCCAGAGGTCGTAGCAGGCACCATCCTCAGGGAGACACGAGTGGCGAGTGCCAGTCATGGCCAGGTTATCCAAGTGAATATAATAAAGATGTCAACACTCAATCTGTCTACGTGTCTCTGTATCTGTGAGGGCTTTTGAGGCATATGCGATGGGTCTGTTATCTTGTAGGATTACAGCACCTAGTCCAACTGATGAAGAGTCTACTGATAGCTTTATATCCTTATTTATGTCATAAAATGCCAGTACGGGAGCCTCGACTAGCTTGTTTTTTAGTTGACTACTTATCGAACTTTATTGAAGTGGTTTCTCTTCCGGATTTAAGAAGTCAAACCATAATTGAAAGAACAAAGTCGATATTTAGCCGATGGGGAATACCAGCTATATTTTTTACTGATGGAGGAAAAAATTTTGATTCACGTGAATTTAAAGAATTTGCTAAACAATGGGATTTCAAACACATAATCTCAAGCCCGCACTTTCCTCAATCTAACGGAATGGCCGAATCAGCAGTTAAAACAATAAAGAATATCTTCAAGAAAACTACTGATTCTGGTCAAGACATGTACCTAGCCCTTCTGCACCAACGGAACACACCCAAAGATCGCACTGGATCCCCAGCACAGATTCTAATGTCCAGAACATTAAGAACAAACATTCCTTGCGATTCAAGTAACCTTCAACCAAAGCTAAACTTGGATCGCAATAGAGAATTATTAACTGAGAAAAGGAACAGAGACAAGAGATATTTTGACAAGGATGCAAAAATACAAAAAACCTTTAAAAAGGGGAAAAAGTATACTTTAAAAAGTCTCCCAAATCGAACTGGACCTCAGGAAAAATAATAGAGAAGCGACCGGAACCACGCTCGTTCATAGTGGAAGACGATTTTGGCAATGGCTATAGAAGAAACACCATACACATCTCACCTAGAAAAGATTCTGATGAACCAATCGCTAGCCCTGAAATTGACACTAATCTAGATGACACAATGCAACAAGAAGAAAGATTTTTATCTGAAATGGACAACTACACCACCAGATCTGGTAGGGTTGAATGAAAAGAACAGTGGAGATTTAAAAAAAAAAAAATATCCTATCAATCCTTCCAATAATCTCAGTTGACCAAATAATTCATGTATATAAACAATGTAAATATCTTTCTATCTATAAATTGTAATTGTAATAAAATCTTTCATGTATATAAATTGTAATTGAAATGTAAAAATAAGTATATATATCTGTAACGCTTTGTAAATAATTTAAAAAAAAAAAAAGGTGTTGATGACAAATAATTAAAAAAGGGATGTTGTGATGGCTCACGCCAGATGTCGTAGCAGGCACCATCCTCAGGGAGACACGAGTGGCGAGTGGCCAGTCAGTGGCCAGGTTGATCCAAGTGAATATAATAAAGATGTCAACACTCAATCTGTCTACGTGTCTTATTCAAAATACCTAACACAACATGCAGTTTGGTTCAATAACCTAATAAAAAAAATATTGGCTTTGGCGTTTCTATACATTCGGCGCCACCCACTGCACTGGATATTTCTTCCCTTTTCAGAGGTTTAAAGGGGTCAACATGATGGAACCATACAGGAAGAAGTATGGTTCCTCTTCATGCATACTCTTTTAAACACTGAAGAAGAAGGGAAGTTCCTCCGAAACCTCGGTGACGTGTTATTGTCTCCTTCAATTTATAAAAATTCTTCTACTCTCGGCGATAAGAAACTTTCAATTTAATTTAAATAAATTATATATATATATACATGTTCATGTTTGGTATATATGCATATGTTTATTTCCATCAAGCAGAGGACTTTCATCTATTTGATTTCTTTTTATGAATTAACAGTTATAAAATTGCCTGATAAATAGGCAACCGATTCAACGTTTCTGGAAAGCATGAAGTTCATAATTATTTCGCTTCAGGGGTAATGTTTATCTACAAAGTAATTGATATTAATATTTAATTATCTCTGATATTAAAATCTGATACCAGCTTTCTTTCCTACAATAGGTACTCCGACGTAAACAACATGTATGATTTTTTTAAAGCTAAGTTTGGGCTCCTTTCGTCAAAATTTCTGGGTATGTGCCTGTTATCTATGTTTACTCTTTAAATAAATTATAATTGATATATATTGCATTATATAAGATATTGCTCTCAAAGAAAATCCTTTGAGTTTTAATAGCTAGCTTGCCTAGGGTGTTTCGGACACCCTCATTATAAAACAATGAACATGGTTTCTTGAATATCTAATGTTTTTCGTCGACGATTTTTTCAATCAATTGAAATGCAATTGAAAACCTAACATTACTTTAACAAAATGAACCCCTGATTAGATTTTGGTATATATCAGCCCACAAACATGCTAGTACTTTTTTAGTTTTTTCTAAATATCTTGAAAATGGCTTAACCAATTATGATCAAATTTAATATTCTAATTAAAGTAGGTACATGCAAGAGAGGTTATATGAAGTTTTTAGGAAAATTACATTTTAGAGTTTTTTGCTCATACAGTAAAAAAGTACTTTACAAAGGACCAATTTTTTTTTATCGGATTAATAAACAAAAAGGAATAAACATATTAATATTTCACATGGCTGTGAACAAAGTTCTAGCAACTGTAGTGGTTGCCAGTTATTTATCTTGCCTTCCTTCCCCAGCCTCTTTAGTTCACGTAGTCGATAGTTCTTTGCTTATGTTTTACTCTTGTTATGGGGACTGTAAAATATATTGAGTAGAAAGAATCTATAGGTTTATTGTCGTTTGGGTCCTGGGAAAAATATCGACACCCTAAATGCAAGCCTGTGGCGCAACGGAAATATACAGATGTGACAAAACTTTCATTTAGATCCTCTCTTTCTTAGTAAATATCCATTCTAATTTTTAAGCATGAGATTTAGTAATTTTCATATTTTCTATTTATTTTACTAGCTGACGGCTTTCGGCCTGGTGTCACCTAGCCCCTCTCGGGGAACGTCTCGTTCATACCAATTTAATAATTGAAATTTAAAATGATACTGTAGGCGTTGAAAGGAATGTGCTGAATGAAATTGGTCAAAAAATGAAGAACAATAAGGAAAAGATTTATTTAACGCATTTGCTATAGCACGATCACTATCTGACCAATCAGGATGTGATTCTAATAATTTAAACGCTTTGCCATTGGCTGTGCTTCTGAGCCGACTCAGAATCGTTTGGATCATACAAACATATATATATGCACTGTTTTACCATTTTGTATATGGCTATACACTATATATATATATAGCCTAGTGTTAGTAATACAAGTGCACTATTTTTTTCAAAATTGTAGACGTGTCACCCTGATTGAAGTGTACCGAAAGTTCGTGGTCGTTCTGGTCAACTTTCTAACAACGATGCTGTTTCGAATTCCGTTATGATCAAATTTTTTACTTTACCATACAGGGTATGGTCAAGTATTGTAATCGTGCATGAAAAAGGTGGTTTTTTCCTTATTTTTTTCGAAATATCTCAAAAACGGATGATACTATTTTGATTAAAAAAATTGAACAAAACCATGGCATTTTGCTTTACAAAAAAGCTCTAATAAGTGAACATCGAAAAAATTATATTTTTCGAGATAATAATTGTTTTGTCAAAATGTCTATTAGTCTGTCAGTTAGTCTGTGCGTTACCAAATTTTTGTAGACGAGCTAGCTCAAAAACTAGTGTGAATATCGAAAACAAATTTCACACGTAGTTTTGGTGCATTGAGATTAAGAGCTGATTAGATTTTGGTGCATATCGACCCAAAATTAAGGGGGGTGGAGGGGGTTAAAAATTAAAAACCCAGACCATTTGAGCAAACCAAACCAAATTTTGGATACATAATCTGTGGACCCCCAGAAGTCTCAAAATGCAAAAACTAACCGCCCAAAATGGGGGGGGGGGTATAGGGTCAAAAAATGAAAATCTAGGCCCGTGTACCAAACTCAACCAAATTTTGTATACATAATCAGTGGGACACCGAAGTATAAAAATGCAAAACTAACCCCCCTACATGATTATAAATAATTTTAGGGGCCAGGTTGTATGATAAAGTCAAGTGGATGGCCACACTCAGAGAGCAAATCCGAAAACTATTTTCTTCAAATATTAAATAAGTATCAATCAAATTCTAGCACGTTTTCCAAATTCTGATGTTTCTTTCTTGGGTGACTACAATATTCATAATAAAGACTGGTTGAAATACTGAAGACAACGTTGCACAATTATTCACAGTATCTTGTGATTTAACTCAGATTATAGATCGACCTACTATAGGATCTCAAATAACAGCAATGACTCACCACATCTTCTCGACCTATTTCCTTCATTTGCCTCTTCTCACTACTCTTTTAACAATTTCTTCAACTCTAAGTAATTCGAACCACAACGTAATCAAAATTAAATCCTTTAAAAAATATAAATTACAATGTAGGTAGATAGGTAACCTACATTTGTAATTTATATTTTAAAACCTAATTACAACTTAAACTATATTAAATATAATATATCAGAAAGTAGAGATCGAGGGTGAACTGCGACCTAATACTATACACCTACTTCCACTTGTACTTCCAAATATTTCAAAGTACTTCCAAATATTTCCATGTACTTTCAAATATCCCCAAGTACTTCCAAATATTTCAAGCAAGTACTTCCAAATATTTCCAAGTATTCCAAATATTTCCAAGTACTTCCAAATATTTCCAAGTACTTCCAAATATTTCCAAGTATTCCAAATATTTCCAAATAATTCCAAATATTTCTAAGTACTTCCAAATATTTCCAAGCACTTCCAAATATTTCCAAGCACTTCCAAATATTTCCAAGTACTTCCAAATATTACCAAGTACTTCCAAATATCACCAAGTACTTCCAAAATACTTCCAAAGAGGTGTACACCTACTTCCAATAGCGGATCACCCCTCGGGAGAGATACTCACCGGCAAGTATGGAGACGAGCACCCAGTTCTCCATCACATATTCCTGAGCTTCTTTAAATTCATTGATTTTGGTGGGAGGCACCGAGGCTGGTGGTTCCTCTGTCTCTTTTGGTGAAGTCGTCGACGTTTGATCTACAACTGATAAAACATTCTTTCTTAGTTTACATTTTCTAGACTATTATTTTTTTAGATGATTTTTATTTTTTAAAATGACGGTATGAGAAGCTCCCAAAGTGGTAATTTTTAAGTGTAGGGGAGAGGTGGGATGAAATGGACATTTTTGCTGTGGAGGCTCTAATAAATAAATAATATAACATTTTAAAGAGGTAAAAATAGAATTAAAAACTTCAATTTATTGGCTATCGAAATAAAATACAATAAAACACATTCAATTGTTCTTAGTACTATATTTTCTCATTTTAAAATAAAGTGTATTTTGTCCCTTTCAAAAATGGGCTGTATTGAAACGATCATTTATGAAAGGGACAGCGCCGTTAATATAAGGAAATCACCTTAAACTTTGCCACACGCATACTGATGTAGCAGTAGCTTTGTATATAATTAAATATCTTTATATTAAAATCACATCTTTGAAAATAATTAATAGTATCACTGCTGTTAAATTTCTCATCTTAAAAGATAATTAACATGGAAATAAGCATTTACCTTCATATAATTAAAAAACCAAAACAATCATAGTTCTTTTAATAGTAATAATTCTGTTTTAAAATAATCGTTTTTTCTCATATGTCAAAAGTAACAATAACAATTTTGTATGAAATACTAATCATAAAATGGACGTCCCTTTCATAACCGTTTGTTGTGTCCCTTTCATAACTACCAAACACAAATTAAAAACATGACCACAAAATATACAATTCTAAAAAAAAGTTTACTGATCTTTTTGTTTCTCGTATCTGCATCTATATCACCAATTATAAACAACGCTAAACTGTTTAATTAACAGTTTACAGTACTGGAAAAAACGTTTATAAAAAAGAGCCAAAAAATAATTTGGTATACGATTACAAACACATGCATTTCACTGGCATCCTTAAAATGAAAAAAAAAGTGTGAAGTAAGATGTCAATGTATGTACCATGGGTTTGTCATAGAACAAAAATAATTTCGTTCCGAGTCGACCTTAATCTGGCGAGTTATTTGAATTGTCCCTTTCAATACGTGTCCAATTCATGCCATCTCTCCCCTATTTTGTACAGGATGGCGTTCAGGAAAGACTTAAAATTTTGAAAAAAAAATTCCACAAATTCACTCATTCTAACTATGTCAACCATAAATGAGAATGAATTTGATATTTGAATTTTGAAAAATATCTAGTACTGAACGTGTATCTGACCCGCACTTGGCCGGCTTATTTTCTTTTGTTTATGTTTTTGAATAAATTTAAAATTTTATAAATTAAAGGGTTTAATTAGTCACATAAAAAAAGCCCAAAAATATGTTGGTGAAACTTCAAGAATTTTGAAGCAGAGAATAAGGGAACACGTGTCATCGATCAAGGGAAATATGTTAGTTTCCGCATTGTCCATTCCTGCCATCGATAATGAGCACAGCTTCGATTTCGAAGGGACAAGAATTCTGGACTACGAAATGAACAATCGATGGACAAAAGGAAAATAAAAGAGTCACTGTATATATTAAAAAATTTTATGAAATTAATTTATTTTATTTATGGACGAATCTAAGACTTTAGTAGAAATATCTTTATATTGCATATCAGAAGGCCTCGTCCCCTCAGGAATCGAACCCAAGCGCTAACTTGCTTGCCGGGCAGTTAACCAAACCCTTAAGGAAGTTCCCTAATAGATAGATCTTCTTGTAATCCTTCTAAAACTTTGAATACCCGTATTTATAAGTGTCCTTTATACGTAGAAATTTTTTTCACTAGTCCTAGCGGCACTAAATTTGTAAATAAAATTTGCATATTTAACACGTGAACCCTATCCCGTTTGATGTTAAAGCGACTGTTTCATTAAATAACAATCGTAATTTTCTTGAAATTATTTTGAAAAACTGAGAATCATTAACTGAATATATAACAAATATTTTTCTGTTAAAATAATTGTATCAAGCGGTATTCGTTTTGTATTAAAAATGTTAAAAGTTAGCTACTTTTGATGGTTTTCATGTCTTCTCTCATGGCATGACAAGTGAAAGATGGCGACTTGGCAACGTCGCACTAAAATCACTCAATTTTTCCATATCTAAAAAACTTCTGCAGGTGGTGCATTTAAGATTTTTAGATAATTCTCTCAACCTAACTATACTGTTCTCTTAAAATGAAAGTTTTTGTGCCGAGAGTAGCAGAATTTTTATATATTGAAGGAGACAATAAAAGAGTGTGTCTTCTGCTGGAATTATAAATTTTATTGGATATCGGAGAGAGATTTTTCTTAAGGGTTTGGCTAACTGCCCGGCAATCTAGTTAGCTCTTGGGTTAGATTTCTGAGGGGACGAAGCCCTCTGATATGCAATGTAAAAATATTTCTACTAAAATCTTAGATTCATACCTAAATAAAATAAATTCTTTTCTTAATATTATTGTAGTTAAATTATCTAGATTGATTTTTGAAAAATTCCATCTTTTTTCAAAAAGAAACTCAAAAAAAGATGCTTAAATCTTTACATTAATTATTTAAAAAATTTTGATGACTGTGTGAATTTTAAAATGGACTCAGAAAATATTTGAGAGTGCTACAGTTTAATTGTTTCATTGTTGTGAGTGTATTTTGTTTTTGTTGGATTGTGGGCTTGGACATGTATGAATGTTAAGAAAAATGTATTAAAGGTGTAGATATAGATATGTATGAGTATAAAAATAAATTAGTCCTTCTTAATGGGTTTTTAGAATAGATCAATATATAATGAGAGATTTAGTTAATTGAGATTTGATTGTAAAATGTAATAATAAAAAAAATCTTTAATTGATGATCAGTTCAAATCAGATTCTAAAATCAATGAAGTGTTCATAAATTATCTATTTATTGAAAAGTGTTGAAATATCCATCTTAATAAATTGAGAATGAGTTATATATGCAGAGTAACAAATTAAAATTATATGTTTTAATGTTGTTTTTTAATGAAAATAATGAGAGAAAGCGTTACACCAAAAGGTGCATCCCTAAAGGTCTGGGTTGGCTCCTCCATCTTTAAAAGAAAAAGAAGGGGATTTTATGGGCTGGGTAGGGGTGGAAGGTATCTGTGGATACGGGTCTTAAGCAGTTGAAGGTTATAAGTTCCGGGGAAGATGGTGATGGGAAATTTTATGGTTTTTATTTTGTATAATTGTTTAAGTACTAGTATATTAAAAAAATGTTTCAATTTTCAGGACTATTGAAGATGGTCTATCAGGGATAACTTAAACTGTTTAGTAAATCTATCAAATAAATTATGTTAATTGACTAAAATTACTCTATTTATTTATTTTATGTGACTAAATAAACCCTTTAATTTATAAAATTAAATTCTACTTAAGTCACTTAAGTTGGGTAAGAATCTTAGATAAAATATTAAAAAAAAAAAAATAATAAAGATGAAATCTAAGCTTCCGAAACTAGACGAGTTGATTGAAACCTAGCCGAATCTTTAAATTATATAAATCAGTTGTGCCCACAGGGGGGCGGTTGGGAGTTAGGACGCAGAGTGCGTCATTAAAATTTCTGGGCGGTGAATTGAAAATTGTTGCAAAATTAGTATTATATGCTAATAATTTTTATATAAAAAAATATAAAATCGACTTCAAAAAAATTAAATGCAACAAATAAAATAATAATAACTTAAAAATCAAATAAAATACACTAAAAAGTATAAAATAATTATCTTATTTAGTTACAACTAAACGACGAAATATTAACATGAAATTACTTTTTGAAGTCGGTGCCAAACAAACTATACCTATAATCGAGCGTACCCGCAAAACATACTAAGTAAGATCCGTCGAGTGCGATTCATAAAATGTATATGTTTGGCACCGACTTCAAAATTAATTTCATGATAATATTTCGTCGTTTAGTTGTAACTAAATAAGATGATTATTTTATACCTTTTAATATATTTTATTTGATTTTAAGTTACTATTATTTTTTTGTTGCATTTAATTTTTTGAAATCGGTTTTATTTTTTTATAAAAGTTATTTTTTATTTTTCTCTTTTTAGTGATGTTATTAATTGTGACTTAATATAATACCTTGCATGCATCTCGTAAGAGAAATCGTCGGGCGAATGAATCAGAAAATGATAATAAAATTCAATTCATAAATATAGAAATTCTCTCGAAACGTTTGCGGGTTTTAAATGAATGTTTTAAAAAATTTTATAAAAGATTTTATTTATTTAGCCATAGAATTGGAGATTTACGTTATTTCGTCATTGATCATATATTCAGAACTTGACCAAATTAATATGGTATTACTCCTAAGGTATCCTCTTTCCAATAAAAAAAGAATAATTAAAATCGGTTGATAAACAAAGAAGTTATGCCTGAACAAACATATCAAAAAAGGTCCAATACCAATGAAAAAAAAGGGACCAATCGGAAGCTAGACTGAACCCACTGCAAAGAAATCATCAAAATTGGTTCACAATTGGCGAAGATATGGGGTAACACAGACAAAAAAAAATCAGTCAAATTGAGAACCTCCTCCTTTTTTGGAGTTAGTTAAACGTTCAATTTTATACTCTAAGTTCATCAAAACCTCTTCAAATTCTTTAGAAGTGAATAAAATATGTATACTGTACAATTAATAATAAGCCTAAAGTTGTAATGACAGTGAAATACAGCAATACCTTATCCTCGGGAACAACTTTTAGAGTAGACCTACTGTTATTTCTCTATTTGGAAGGGGGTTACTTTTCTATGAAACTGGGGGGAGTCATGAAGCTAGGGAGGGGCATGCCTGTATAAATTATCTAATTTAAAATATTAATTTAGCTCCCCCCCTTCTTTTTGGTCCACACCGGTTCGATTACATAAAAGATATAATAAATAAAATTTAATGTTTAATTAAATATTGTTATTAATTAATTGTTTTTTATGGCAATAACTTATTTTTCTTAATATCCAATACATGACATAATTTATTTGAGTGAGCGATTTAAGAAAATGAAATAAGTTTTCAATCAAAGATATAAAACAGTCAAATATCGACACTTCTAGCAATTTTGTCTTTTTAAATTAATCCATTCAAATATATACTAGGTGTACCGGAAAGTCATTACCGGTTTTTTCGAAAAAAAACTTCGTAATTTTTAAGAAAATGGAAAATTTATTTATTCAAAGTATTGGCCATTTGATTCTATACAACTTGCCCATCTTTCTGGCAATTTATGGATGCCATCCCAAAAAAACTGTTTGTCCTTTGAGCAAAACCATTCATCGAGCCATTTTCTAACTTCTTCGAAATTGGCGAAGTGCTGCTCTGCAAGCGCGTGTCCCATCGATGCGAAAAGTTGATAGTCGGACGGGGCAAGGTCTGGAGAGTACGGCGGGTGCGATAATATGTCCCACCCAAGTGCTTTCAACGCTTCCTTGACCGGTTTTGCTTTATGAGACGGCGCGTTATCGTGTTGTAAAATCACTTTACCGTGTCTTCGGGCCCATTCTGGACGTTTTTCGATCAATGCGTGGTTCAAATTGATCATTTGTTGTCGCTGTATTGTTTTTTCAATTGTTTTTGAGTTTGGGTTGGGTCTTCATCCAATAACTCCTGTAGTTTCGCATCTTCAAACTTTTTTGGTCTACCAGAACGTTCTTTATCTTGCACATCGAAATCACACCTCACATGTTTTTAAGGTGAAAGAATGCTCACCGTAAGTTTCTACCAGCAAACGATGACTTTCAGCGGCTTTTTCTTTTGATTAAATAAGAAAAGTAATGCGTGCCGCAAATGCACGTTTTCAGGCATGAAACTTGACATTTTCAAAGAGGTATAAATCTATAAAGGTGTTACTTTCGCAAAATATAACATGTATAGCTTTGAAGCTTGATGTCAGTAGAATAAAATGCATATGTGTCAAATCATAACATTGCATACTTAAGCCTAGCGACATCTGTTAGAAAAACCGGTAATGACTTTCCGGTACACCTGGTATATATCAACCAGGGGATGCTGTTTAAAAAAATAAATGCCTTTCATTTTTTGAATTTTATTATAATATTCCCTTTTTTTCAAATTTCATCGTATACGGCGTCATTTTCGTTATTTTTCAAATTTGACATTAGATTTACAAAAAATATATTTTGTAATCTTTGCCCCAAACGGATACTGCTTTGTTTGAGTGAGGGTAGGAGTCAGAAATTAATTCTTGTGACTTAAACTCCACAGTCCCTGAGATGGAAATCAACTATCTTCCACAATGAATCTAGCCTGTCCTATTAGAAAATCTTCAATTTCTCTTAATACTATTGCTATAAGCAAGCTATTATGACTAGTCTATAGCACCCTTAGGGCCGGTTGTATGTCGCAAAGTAAATGCTTTTTACAAGTGACAAAGGGTAAATGGTAAATGGAGGCACTTTCAGTGCCTGTCTTCTGATTGGCCATCCCAGTCCCTCCATTTACCATCTACCCTTTGTCACTTGTAGCAAGCATTTACTGCGTCTGCTATCGGCCGATAGAAATTTCCGATCTTACATATTGAGAGTTCTTAGAAATGGATTAGTCCGAATATTCTCGAATTATCTTTATTTGTTCCCTTTTTATATTATTTGTATTTTAATAGTTCTTCACCGATTATTCGGCTCAAAATCGTCTGAACTTGTCTTTGACAGGCTTGAACTGGAAGATATAATAATTATTCATTTTAATTGCCCCTTGAAATTATGCAACAATTTTATTTCATTTCGAGAACCGATATACTTTTTAAAACAAAAAATGTTTTTTATAGAAATATTTGAAATAACGGATAATAATTTGAAAAATTAAAGAATCTCCTGAAATTTTGAAGTCGATATTTATGAAAATACTCTATGTTTGAAATTTTAGGGATGCGCAGCATCCACAGCATCCAAGGACCGCACGCTACTGATATATAATATATACAGTGGCAACACCACGGGGTTGAGGGGGAGGGGCTAAGGGGGCTGAAGGGGACTGAAGCCCCTCCGCCCCAGAACAAGGAAAAAAAATGAAATTGCCTATCTCTGACGATCGATTGTGGCTAAACGGCTGAGCGTTATTCGACGCGAAATTTTGTAATCTTTAATTTTGGTAAGAGTAAAATTTTCTGTAAAAAAATTTAGCACCAGCCAGAAACTATTTGGGATGCCCAACGTAGATTAAAATTATTTCCATCGTGCATATTAATTGGCCAGAGCGGCCTTTTTTTGGTCTAATTTGTCTGGACTACTATTAATCAATATTTTAAATTGAAGGAGAGAATAAAAGAGTGTGTCTTCTGCTGGAATTATAAATTTTATTTATTTATAACGAGACTATAGTTTCGTTATAAATAAATAAAATTTATAATTCCGCTTAAAAACACACTCTTTTATTGATCCTCCTTCAATATATAAAAATTCTGCTACTCTCGTCAAAAAAAAAAACTTTCAATTTAATATTTTAAATAAAAATTAAGAAAAAAAAAATGATTTTATTTCCATATATTTATATAATTCATACACACACATATATATGTGTGTGAATTAACCCCCCCCCCCCCCAAGACAAAATCCTGGTTTGGCCCTCAAGCGCCTAAAGGGGCTTCACTTCTAATTTGTTTAAGGGGGGTTTCTCCTAGACCTAGACGGGTAGCTGATCAAGGCTTAAGAGTCCCATCAAACCTTTCCCTATTAGTCGCCTCTTACGACAAGCAGGGAGTACTGCGGGTCTATTCTACGCGCAACCCCCGGAGCTATCAATCCAAAATATATATATATTATATACATATATACTTCCTCTCATACTTGTTGAGGACACAATTCATATTTATCATCATTTATTTAAAAATCATATGTATCTTTTATGAGATTAAAAAATAAAAAATAAAAATTACAAACACCTCCAATCTTCATTTATGGAATTTTGAACTATGGTGAAAAAAAACGACACCATAGATCAGTGGTACTCAAACTTTTGGAAATCTGGAAACACTAAACTATGGAATTTTTTCCGCGGAACACTTATAATACAACCTAAGCTTTAAAGCAGAGGTGGCCAACTTTTTTGAAATCAAGGGCGCAATGAATAAAACAGAACATTGCTTGCAAAAATTATTTCATTTTGAAGAGAAAAAAAGGAATCATGTCCGATTTAAAGTGTTACTTTTATACTAAACGAATAAAATACCAATATTGATTGATGCAAACATATTTATTTAAAAATCACTTAAAATAACAATAGTTCAATTTTTTTTATATTTCAAATTTAATGCGATGATTTGTTTTAATATTAAACAAGAAGAAAGAAACAAAGAAATTTTAATTTTTGGATTTTTGGCTAAGCTTCAATCTCTAACTTAATCTCTAATCTAATATACTTTTATCTTAACATATAAATATATCTACTATTAATCCTAATCATTAAGTAAATAATACATAATTCTCCCTCTACAGGTACCTTATACAAATCAAGAGGTAGATCAAATTATTTTAATCGCCCTATATGTAAAACCGTTGTCCAATTTTTCAGGGCTCCTTAATATTAAAAAATATTTCCAAGTTTCTTAGTCTAAATTGTTGTTGCGTTACTTTTCTCATTCCTCCATCTTCTCATCAGCACTAATAACAAACCTTAAAATCAATATTCGAACTTAAACGACGTTCATCAGCATTTAGAAAACGACAAACCAGCCCTTTTAGGCTTATACGAGACAATAATAAATAAATCTAACGCCTCCCGAGCTCCATTTCCCTAACTACACTCTTTATCTGAAATTACAAAAAAGGTGAGTCTGGTGTTATATTAGGAATGACATTCCCAGTAGGAGTTTAGCCAATTTTGAATTAAATAAATTCGATGACTTATAGATCAAAATCAATATAGGCCACTCAATCAAATTATTCTGTATAATATATATTATTAGCCAGTGGCGTATATACAGATTAACCCCCGCCCCACAAATGCAGACCCTATCTATCTGTCATATAAATTTCGAGCCAAATTCTAAAGTTAAGTAGACATCAAAAATAAATAAGCTGACGTGTTCTGATGTGGCCATCCATTTGACTTTACCATACAACCTGGGCCCTAAAATTATTTATAATCATGTAGGGGGGTTAGTTTTTGCATTTTTAGACTTCTGGGGGTCCACTGATTATATATATAAAATTTGGTTGAATTTGCTCAAATGCCCTAGATTTTTAATTTTTAACCCCCCTCCACCCCCCTTAATTTTGGGTCGATATGCACCAAAATCTAATCAGCTCTTAATCTCAATGGACCAAAACTACGCGTGGAATTTGGTTTCGATATTCAAACTAGTTTTTGAGCTAGCTCGTCCACAACAATTTGGTAACGCACAAACTAACGGAAAACCAGACAACCAGACAACCGGACAACCGGACAACCAGACAACCAGACAGACTAACAGACATTTTGACAAAACAATTATTATCTCGAAAAATATAATTTTTTCGATGTTCACTTATTAGAGCTTTTTTGTAAAGCGAAGTGCCGAATAGTTTCGCTCAATTTGTTTAATCAAAATAGTTTCAGCCGTTTTTTAGATATTTCGAAAAAAAGAAGGAAAAAAGACTTTTCTCAATTTTTACAATACTTGACCATACCCTGTATGGTAAAGTAAAAATACATGTTGGTGTTGGGAAAATATGGGTTAATATTAATACATATAAAAAAGGAACGTATTTCTTTATATCTTTTTAACTAGTAGAACCCCCCAGAACTAAGTTCTGACTACGCACCTGTATTAGCCCCCCTAACATTTCAGATACCAACAATTATTTACTTTTCCATACAGGGTACGGTCAAGTATTGTAATCGTGCATGAAAAAAGTGTTTTTTTTTCTTCTTTTTTTCGAAATATCTCAAAAACGGCTGAAATTATTTTGATTAAAAAAATTGGGCGAAACCATGTGGTATTTCGCTCTACAAAAAACCTCTAATAATTGAACACCGAAAAAATTATATTTTTCGAGATAATAATTGTTTTGTCAAAATGTCTGTTAGTTGGTCTTTTAGTTGGTTTCAGGAATTATTTGACGGATTATAGTGGTGCTTCACAAAGAGGAAATAAAATTAAAAAAATTAAATTTTTTTTAAATTTTATTAATTTTATTTCCTCTTTGTGAAACACCACTATAATTCTTCAAATAATTCTTGTGTTTAATATGTTTCACTATAAACCAACACCGCTTTCCCGAAACGTTGTTAGTTAGTCTGTCTGTGCGTTACTAAATTTTGTGGATGAGCTAGCAAATGGAAATAAATAGATTTTCGAAATATGTTTTTTATATATTTTTAAAAAATATATTCAAAATATAAAATTTTTGTGTTAAATTTATATAAAGTTTATGTTTTTTATATATGAATATAATTATATTTTAAGAATATATAGAAAACATCAACTTTATATAAATAAATTTAACAAAATTTTTTTATATATTTTCTAAAATATATAAAAAACATATTTCGAACATTCATTTCCATACGGTAAAAACTAGGGTGAATATCAAAACCAAATTTCACACGTAGTTTTGGTCCATTGATATTAAGAGCTGATTAGATTTTGGTGAATATCGACTTAAAATTAAGGGGGGAGGTGGAGTGGGGTTAAAATTTAAAATTATAATATTTTCAAACTAAAAAAACAAGAAAAAATGAAATATACAATAAAATGAACCTATAATAACAAAAATATATTTTTTCTGACGCAAAAATTAGGGGGGGGGGGGATAAAAAACCAAATTTTGTATACATAATCAGTGGGCCCCCAAAAGACTAAAAATTCAAAAACTAACCTCCCGAAAGGGGGGGAGGGGGGTTGTAGGGTCAACAAATTAAAATCTAGGCCCTTGTACCAAACTCAACCAGAAGTGTATGGTAAAGTCAAGTGGATGGCGACATCAGAATGTATCTATTTATTAACTATCTATTCAAGTGCCATAACAATCTCCTGAATGAATTTCCCTCTTCTGAAATATATTTCCTATGCGATTTTAATGCCCACAACAAAACTGGCTTAAATTTTATAGCCATAATTCTCCCGAGGGCTTGGCCACAGAAATCCTTTCCACTGGGTGTGGACTCACGCAAATTATTATTCAAGAGTCCCGGACAAACCTAATGAGAAATCTTATCTTATCGATCTTTTCACTACTTCTCACACCTAATAATAGGAGGTTAAAATTTCATCCCATTTAGGCAACTCGGCCACAAATTAATAAAAATTATAACCTCTACCGACCTATCAAAAGCCTCAACAGCTCGCCCCAGCCCCTTTTTTACTTTATCCAATGCGAAGTATGGGGAAAGTATTGTAATCGGTCTCGCGACAAAGGCAACTTCAAAGGGTCCTCAGGTAAAGACTACGGAACCCACAGACTCAATAAAAGTCATAAATTGTAGTATTCAATTAGATTGAATTTTAGCACGTGACGGTTTTGCCAAAAATTACATGGGGTCTCGTCGAGTGGCCAAAAAGCACGATTTTTTCATTTAGTCTGTGCGAATGTATGGATGTATGTTATCGTTTTTTGCTTTCACGATTTTTTCCACACCTACCATTACATTAACAAAATGAAGGGCTGATTAGTTTTTGCTACATAACAGCCCACAAACATTAGTACTTTATTCCAGTACTTTTTTAGTTTTTTCTAAATATCTTGAAAATGACTTAACCAATTTTGATGAAATTTAATGTCCTAATTAAGTACCTAGAGGCCCATAAAAAATGTTTAATAAAGTTTTTAGTAAAATTATATTTTAAAGTACTTTACTCTGACTACTGAAAGATAGTACTTTTTTTAAAATTCTTTAAAATTTATTCATTTGATCGGTTTAATATAGCTCATTTAACGTTGCTTAAGTAAGAGTGGATAGGCTTCTCTCTGTGAAATGCTTAAAATTTGGGAGGAAATTTTATAAGTAACAATAGCAACTGCGTTGTTTTCTTATCCGTTACCTTTGCGAAGACATGAAGAATCGAGTTAAAATCAAAAATAGGCATCATCAAATACTTGAGGAATAACAATTCTACATTGGATTTTTGACGTTTCGGTTATTATTGGTAACCATTGCGAAAGATATGGAGGAATCGGCTTAAAATCAAAAATAACAATCGATTCTTATCTAATACTAGAGGAATAATAACCCTATTGCATTCGATTTTTGATGTTTTGACTATTAATGGCAACATCTACTGAAAACGTGGAAGAATCGACTTAGCATGGATATTCTTCAAGTAATAGATGAGAATCGATCACTATTTTTTAAATTAAATCAACATGAACTGCAAATAGCAAGTGATATCTGATTAATAATAAAGGAATAATCATATTAATATTTCAAATGACTTTGGATAAAGTTTAGCAACAATCCGTTGCAGTTTGTTTTATTAGCATCAGTATTGACATTAGTGAGACCCGTTTTGGGAAAATCTATTAAAATAAGTTTTCGTTATCATACTTAATGATTACAAATTTTCCCTTTTCTCTTTTAGTAATGTCAGGAATTAGTTTTTCCCTGGTTTCCATAATGTCCTTCGGGGTAATCTTCTGTTATATATTGATTATCACCAGTAGCGTATATAGGTTTTCATTTGGGAGGAGGCCGATCCAATATTTGGCTTTTTAGGGGGGGGGGGACAAAAACATAAAAATACAACATTGTATTGAAATATTATTTTTACTGGAGTCACTCAAAATTAAACAAGTGCTATATTCTGGTCCCTGGTATGGTTATGAGAGAAAAAGACGCCCTTAAGGGCCAGTTGCATAAAAATAAATTCTGGTCAACCTCGATCTAATAAAAAATATATCTTATCTTATCTTATATTATTAAATGAGCAATTCTTGTACGTATATATATAATCGGTTTCTCGAAAACGGCTCTAACGATTTCGCTATAAATTGGTTAACTTATCAAGTTTCATGAGTTATTAGTTAAGTCAAATTTTTAATCCGGTTGAAATAAAGGAAGGGGGTGTAAATTAGTCATGTCGCAAAATAAATATTTTAATCGTTCATATCCCGTCTTCGGAAAGTCGCAGAGCCTTGAAATTTGAAACTTAAGCTATCTACAGGCTACAAGGAGTACCACAAGATTTTGGCTAAAATAGAAGTACCGGAAGTTGATGTTTACGTTCGTAAGAATGTGCCCCCCTGCGTTTCGCAACCATAAATCTCAGAGCTACGAAATTCGATATAATTTGTAGACCTATCATTCCACCCATTAGAAAGTACATATATCAATAAAAAAATGTTTCACTTTTGTCGAGCATGGATTCCAGAAACACATTTTTTTAATTTAATTCTGAATCCAAATAAAAATCGAATCAGAATTTTAAATTAAAAATTATATATTAAAATATTATATTTAACTGAAGCAAATTGTTACCGAGGATCACTCGGTGCTCCAGGGACTATATATATATTCAAGGACGAAAAACTCGCCTTTCTCTTTATCAAATGCGACAAGTTCATCAATTCCATAAAGTCTTCATCATCAGTAAAATTTTCCATTTTTAACAGATAGAAAAATTTAATAATTTTTTTTCTTAATTTAAAAAAATATATATAATCTTAAAATATTTACAATTATCTGTATATGAATTATTTGTTTTGAAATATTTTAAGTAAAAAACTCTATCCAATAAAACAATGTTTTTCCTAATGTCAAAAATACTGGGACAAACGACGATCAAGGTTTTGAACCATCGATTTAGGAGAGTAAACTAGGGGCTTCAAGTTAGAGTTCACCATCTCTTTTTTATGCAACTCACTTCATGACGTTTGGTAAGTTAACTTTTGATTCGCACATAGCAAAGGGTGATCCATTGTATATGCAACTGGGCCCTAAGAGCCCAAAAGTGATTGGGAATTCAAATAGCCCATATGAAATGTATAATATTTTTACAGTTATTTATTGATTTCTTCGAAGTAGATTATTGATTTTACAATTAAATCGAAAAGAGAAATGCCTTATAAGTTTAGGTTTTCAAAAATTTTGTGAGAAATCTGGAGAAATGTATTTATTATATTTCTACAAGCTGATTCAATTTCATCTACTTTTAACCGACTTCAAAAAAGGAAGAGGTTCTCAATTCGACTGAATTTTTTTTTTTTTCTGTGTCTATGTTACCTCATATCTCCGCCAATTGTGAACTGATTTTGATAATTTTTTTGCATTGGGTTCAGTCTAGCTTCCGATTGGACCCGTTTTTTCCATTGGTATTAGACCTTTTGTTCAGGGCTTACTTCTTTGTTTATGTACCGATTTCGATGATTCTTTTTTTATTGGAAAGGGGGTATCTTAGGGATGGTGCCATATTAATTTGGTCAAGTTCTGATGATATGATCAACGACGAAATAACGTAAATCTCCAATTCTTATGAGCAAATAATCGAACTTATGATAAATAAAATCTTTTATAAAAAAATCTTATAACATTCATTTAAAACCCGCAAACGTTTCGAGACAATTTCTATATTTATGAATTGAATGTTATTATCATTTTCTGATTCATTCGCCTGACGTTTTCTCTTACGAGATGCATGCAAGGTATTATATTAAGTCACTATTAATAACAACACTAAAAAGAGAAAAATAAAAATAATTTTTATAAAAAAATAAAAACCGACTTCAAAAAACTTAAATGCAACAAATAAAATAATAATAACTTAAAAATAAAATAAAATCCACTAAAAGTTATAAAATAATTATCTTATTTAGTTACAACTAAACGACGAAATATTAACATGAAATTACTTTTTGAAGTCGGTGCCAAACATATACTTTTTATGAATCGCACTCGACGGATCTTACTTAGTACGTTTGGCGGGTACGCTCGCTTATAGGTATAGTTTGTTTGGCACCGACTTCAAAAAGTAATTTCATGTTAATATTTCGTCGTTTAGTTGTAACTAAATAAGATAATAATTATTTTATACCTTTTAATGTATTTTATTTTATTTTTAAGTTATTATTATTTTATTTGTTGGATTTAAGTTTTTTGAAGTCGGTTTTATTTTTTTTATAAAAATTATTTTGATTAAATTTAAATATGCAAATAAAATTAAAAAAGTTTTATAATTTACAAAAAAAAACTTTTTCGAAATGTTTAAAACCATATTTATTTTAATTTATATATGAATAACAACAGCAGAGTCAATATAAAATATTCCGTAGTACACCGAACGAAAACAACTCAGCAGCTGGCTCTCAAGAGTATTGAATTCACTTATTATTTTCGAATCTTGACAAAGTTTAGTTTTTCCTCTAATTTTTAGATAACATTCTTATTAAATTATTCATGGGACCATACATGGACGCTTGTAGGGGGTGGTACATCAAGGTACCCTAACTGTTCAAGGGGCAGAATTATTTTTTCATAAAATTTTGAAACATGATGACAAACAATATTAAATATCTGCCTGCCATTCGATATTTATGGAAAGTAATTTATAGATTTGCTCATATATATATGGGGCATTCCATGCCAAATCGACCACTTTTGACCCGACCCCTTTCGATTTGGCTGAAACTTTTTTTATCTTTTTCTACTATATCGAAAAGAGTTTTCAGAATTTTTTCAAATTTTTCTACACAACCAAAAACGTTATAATTTTTTTTTAAAAAAAATCTTGTTTTTTCTTTCAAACGCTCATAATTATTTCAAAAATTGAATAATAGGGACGTTTTTTTGTTTTCAAACATGTTTTTCAGAAAAAATACAAAAAAATATTAACTTCATATTTTTCAATTTTTCTGAAAAATCATTTATTTTTTTGATGTTTGACATTTTTGGAAAATTATTTTTATTTCAAAAAAAAAAAACTTTGATTTATTCTGCGTAGAATACCGCTAACCCTCTTGTTGGTCAGACTTTTCTTTCTATTTTTTTTGTTTAATTGAAAAATATTTTTCTTATTTTTTCGCAATCCAACATTATTGTTTTTATAATAAAATGTCATCATCATCATCATCATTGAGTATACAGTCCTAAGACTGGTTTGATGCAACAATCCGTCTCCACTCGACTCTGTCCTCCGCCAGCTGTTTAACCTCTCTAAATGTCTGGCATCCCATATCCCCAATTATTTGGTTGAAATATTCTAATCTGGGTCTTCCCCTTCCCCTTTCTTCCCACCTCCCCTCCAAGATATCCCCAAGCAGTCCCCCATGTCTCAGTGTGTGCCCCATCATCTGACCTCTTCTCTTCTTCAGACTCTTCCACAAGGTTCTTCTTTCTCCGATTTTTCCAAGAACTTCTTCATTTGTGATTTTATCCATCCATTTGATATTCATCATTCTTCTGTAGCACCACATTTCGAAAGCCTCCAATCTCTTTCTTTCCGCTTTTCCAATTGTCCAGGTTTCACACCCGTACATGGCTATGCTCCATACATATGTCTTCAATAGCAACTTCCTGTTTGCTAAGCTGATTGAGGAGGAGCATAGTAGTTTTTGTTTTGAATTAAACCCCATTTTGCTTGGGCAATTCTTGATTTAATTTCGTTTTTGCTCCTCCCATCCCATGTTATTTTACTTCCTAGGTAGCGGAATTCCTTAACTCCTTCTAGGTTTTCTTGGTTAATTTTGATGCATTCCTGTCTCGTTTGTTCTTTTTTTGTACATACTAGGACCTTGGTTTTATTCTTGTTTATTTTCATTTTGATTTCTTCTATTAGGATTTGGTTAATTCCATTCAAGGCGTCCTCTAATTCTTTTTTATTACCAGAAGGGCAATGTCATCGGCAAATCTTAACATATGATCTTTTGACCTTGGATTTCTATACCTGTATCAATTTTGTCTTTGAATTCTTTTAATCGCTTCTTCTATGTATAAGTTGAAAATCATGGGTGACAGCACACATCCTTGTCTTACACCTTTTTTTATTTTGGCTTCTCTGTGTTCATCACCAATATTTATAATTGCCGTCTGGTTTTGATATAGATTGTAGATTAGTCTTCTCTCTCTGAATTTTATTCCCCGCCTGTTTTAATATGCTTTAAACATAATTTCCCCCAATTGACGTTATCGAATGCTTTTTCTAGGTCTATGAATCCGATGTAGACAGATTCTTCCCTGATAAAAGCCCTTTCTATTATTAGTCTAAGAGAGAGAATTGCTTCTGGTGCCTCTTGTTTCTTCTAAAGCCGAACTGGTCTTCCCCCAGATTTTCTTCAACTCTTTGTTCTATTCTTCTTTGGATTATTTTGGTTAGGATTTTGGAGGCATGTGAGGTTAGGCTAATGGTCCTGAAATATCTACATTTATCCGCGCCTGTCTTTTTGGGAAGTGTGACTATTTTGTTTTTTTCGAAATCTTTTGGGATGATTCCCAATTTATAGATTTTGCTAATTAGTTCAAAAGTTTGTTACGTGCCTTTTCTCCAGAGTTCTTTAGGATTTCAGCTTGTATATTGTCTATTCCGGGTGTGCTCTATTATTTTTTAGTTCCTTCAAAGCTGTCTCGAATTCTGACCTGAGTATGGGGTCTCCTAATTCGTTTTCGTCCACAGATTCTTTCATTGGGTTCATTGTTTTTTCTTCTCCAGAGTTCTTCTAGGTGTTCCTTCCATCTATTTGCCTGTTCGTTTTCGTTTAGAATAATGTGGCCTCCTTTATCTCTTATGTTCTTGCTTTTGGCTTGTCTTCTTGAAAATTTCTTTTTATTGCCCTATAGACTACATCAACTTTTCCCAATACTAGATTTTCGTTGACTTTTTACATTTTTCTTGAATCATTTTTTCTTTTGCTTTTCTACATTCTCTTATAACTTTCCATCTTAATTTTTTATATGTTTCTTTCCCTTCTTCGTCTTTTCTGTTCTTAAATTTTCTCTGTTCGTCAATCAATTGCCGTATTTCGTCTGTTACCCATGGCTTTTTAATTTCGTTTTTCTTTGATTGAAGGACTTCGTTATTGTTTTGGTCAGGCTTCTTGATTTCATGTCATTCCATTCTTGTTCGATTTCATCTTCTTTATTATTTGTGTGTGTTTTTTCTTCCAGTTTCTATTCATTACGTTTTCGAAGAGTTTTTGGGTTTCTATTTTTTAATTTAGATATCCCAGTTTTTTCGCGACCGCCCCTTTTTTATTAGTTTTTTAAATTTTAGTTGGCATTTCATCGCAATTAGATTGTGATCACTAGCTATATCAGCCCCAGGATACCCTTTTGCAGTCCTTTTTTGATTTCTGAATCTTTGTCTGACTAATATGTAATCTACTTGAAATCTCCCCTTGTCTAACGGCATTTTCCACGTGTAGATCCTTCTTGGATGGTGCTGGAAGAGTGTGTTTGCTACTACTAGACTGTGCTTACTGCAAAATTCAATTAATTCGCCCCTTTCATTCTCATTTCTGAGACCGTGTTCGCCCACCACTTTTCCTTTCTTTGCCTTTTCCTACTCTTGCATTCCAATCCCCCATAATTATTAAATTTTCTATCCCCTTAACGCGCTTCATCAGGTTTTCTCAATTTGTTCGTATACTTTTCTATATCTTGGTCCTCATATGATGTAGTAGGCATGTATACCTGGATTATCACAGTATCTTTCGGTTTCGAATCCACTGTAATCATAACAATCCTTTCGCTTACCTGTGGATACCCTTACCCTTTGCCCTATTTTATTCATAATAATGCCCACTCCTGCCCTCCCATTCTGCTCCCCCGTGTGAATGATTCTATGGCTGTTTTCGAACCAAAAATCTCCCTCTTCTGATATCTCATTTCACTAATCCCAATAATGTCCAATTTGTGTCTATCCATTTCCCGCTTTAAATTCACTAGTTTATCGTCTCCCTTAGCGTCTTAACATTCCACGCTCCGACTCGTAGAAAGTCATTATTTATTTTTCCCTTTATGATGGTCTCTCCTCGGGTAGTTCCTTCCCGGAGATCCGAACGAGGGGCTAGTTTACCTCCGGAATTCTTTACTCGAAGAGAAATCGTCATGTTGCATATTCTCGGGATTTGTAATGTGGTGGTTTCCCGTTGCCTTCCACATGTTGAAGAGAAGAAAAATGAAAAGGAAATCAACTCCTAGCCCTCGAAAACCTAATAGCGTCGGAGTCGGTAAAAAAAAAAACAAGAGTTGGCCAAGGGAGGCCGCATAGGAGAGAGAAAAAGAGAAGCCTGACACAAGTAAGTGGAAGCAATGTCAGACTTAGCTCGGATAACCCCGTGGTCGCAATCCACGTACTCATCAGAAATGAGTTCCTGAGGGATTAATAGTTTATCCTTTATTAACTGTTTGCCCTAGGGCATGGGGCTATTTGAAATCTGAAACTGGATCAGCCTCAAAAATGCGTAAAGTGATTTTAGAATTAACGAGTGTCGAGTTTTTTGCTCCAAAGTGAATAAAAATTGCATGTATGTAAATATTTGATTTT
The DNA here is from genome assembly GCA_024734495.1 of Forficula auricularia. Lineage (NCBI taxonomy): Eukaryota > Metazoa > Arthropoda > Insecta > Dermaptera > Forficulidae > Forficula > Forficula auricularia. The sequence continues at coordinate 11,098,716 of JALMQS010000070.1, forward strand.
TTCGAGTATATAGTTAAAAGCAGTGGTTCCCAACCTTTTGTGTCCCATCTCCCCTTTCTGTCAAGTTGAGACTCACACTTTTCGCCCACCTTTTCTTTTTTCATTGTATGCCTAATTTAATTTGAAGTAAAGAGGTAAACCGTAAAGCGGTTTTTTTATTTTAAACAATTTTATTACCGTATATAAAACAACCAATAATAAATATATGCATATTATTTTATGCTTTGATTATAATCTTAACTTGGTTAATAATAAAATCACTCATGTATTGATACAAGTTGACGAAGTTTTTAAAATTTTTAAATTGTTGAGGAGCTTCGTCCGAAAAATAATAAATTTTGCTAGCGCTCTCAGATATATTTTTCACAAAATCGGTAATAATTTTAATGACAATATGTACTGCAACGGCGTCATGATTATTGCAATCTGAAATAATTACTAGACTACTGTGCTCGAGTTCATTATTTATTTTGAAATAAATAACGACTGGTAAAACAGTAGTTGAATTATTATTCCAGTGAAAACCAGATTATTTATAAATTATTTATTTATTTAGAATATTTATTTTATTATTCACAAAGTATTTCTATTAAATTTATTTAAAACCCTCCAAAAGTCTTCTCGATGAGTAAAATCTTAATTATTAATCAAGTTAAGATTATAAAGAAAGCATAAAATATTATGGATATTATAGGTGAAGTAAAAAGTTCTGAGCCTTTTTCTCTTTATTTCGACGATGAAATTAACCAAGTTAGGATTTTCCGACTTAGATCAAATATGCGCCGTTTTGTTCGATAACTTTTGTACTTTTTGAAGGCAATCTCATAATTTCGGGGTTGAAGAAGTCCTCGTCCCTATTGATGAAAAACTTGATCAGGTCATTTTCACAAGCCTCTCTTTAGGGCAGTTTTGTACCATCAAGAAAATTTTGTAAATGCTTGAAAAGGTGATAATCGCTTGGTGCCAGGTCTGGGCTATACGGTGGGTGCGATATAACCTCCCATCCAAGCTCTAGGAGCTTCTGGGGCGTCGTTAATGATGTGTGCGGCCTGGCGTCCACTTGATGGAACACAGCACCCTTCCTATTGGCCAATTCTGGCCGCTTCTCGTCGATCGGCTGCTTCAATCTGGTCTGTTGTTGACAGTATCGGTCCGAATTGAGTGATTGGCCCGATGGGAGCACCTCATAGTGGGTGATTCCATTCCAATCCCACTAAACACAGAGTAAAACCATCTTGGCCGTTAACACGGACTTGGACCACGATCTTTTTTGCCTGTTGTTCTCGTATGTGACCCATTTTTCATCGACAGTCACAATCCCAATCGCCATCGCCATCGATTCAGCAAAAAATTGCAGGCATCAATTCGGTCCAAAAGTTTCCATCCATACATCGAGCTTCTTCTTGCTACCAGCCTTATGCAAATGGTTCCAAATGGTTTTCTGGCTAATCTTCAGTTTCTGGGCAATGGAATAAGTGCTCCCATGCTGGTCCGACAATTTTCATGATTTTATCGACATTTTCGAGGATTGGCCTACCAGAGAGTGTCTTATCCTCGACGTCCATATTACCAGAACGGAATCTTTGGAACCACAACTTTGCTGTTGCATTCGATACTGTATTGGGTCCATAAACAGCAAAACAAATTTTGGCCCCCTTCTCCGCTTTTTCCTCTTGGTCGTAGTAGTACTGAAGAATAAATCGATTTTTCTCTTTTTTTACTTCATTTTGGAACACTCTAACACACAACTGGCTTAATCAAACACAAAAATGTCAAATAACTTTTTTAAAGCGTTATGTCACCTTTAAATCGCAAAAATGAATGACCAGATGCGACGTATACATCGTGAGATATGACTCATTAAAGCCATCCTACGGAAAAGGCTCAGAACTTTTTACTTCACCCATTATTTATTAAGATATATTTTATTATAAAAACAATAATGTTAGATTGCGAAAAAATAAGAAAAATATTTTTCAATTATACAAAAGAAATAGAAAGAATAGTCCGACCAACATGGGGTTCAGGCCATTCTACACAGAATAAATCAAAGTTTTTTTTTGAAAAAAAAAATTAATTTTTCAAAAATGTCAAACTTCAAAAAATCAATGATTTTTTCAGAAAAATTAGAAAATGTTATTGAATATGAGGTTGAATATTTTTTTTGTATTTTTTTCTGGAAACCAAGTTTAAAAACGAAAAAAACCGTCCCTATTAGTCAATTTTTGAAATAGTTATGACCGTTTGAAAGAAAAGACACCATTTTAAAAAAAAAATTATAACTTTTCGGTTGAGTAGAAAAATTTGAAAAAATACTGAAAAATCTTTTCGATAGGGTAGAAAAAGATAAAAAAGTTTCAGCCAAGTCTAACGGGATCGGGGTCAAAAGTGGTCGATTTGGCATGGAATTCCTCATTTACAGTATTATTATGGAATAATTTTTTTTTTAAATAATTTTAAAATTTATTTGATCAACTCAATCAAATATCAAGTTTTGAGTGAAAAATATAAAAAATTTCAGTTACAGAAATAGGTATAAATTGGTATCCAGTGGTTAAATATAAAAATATATAGCAATACGTAATCAAACGGTGGCGACA